>JXCR01148091.1:171378-192404 GCA_002079205.1 Phalaenopsis hybrid cultivar
CACCACCGAGCATTCTCTGACGGTGTACTTGAGTCCACCGGAAGATCGACACCGACCTTAATCCCTTCGCAGACTGGAGGCCCAGAAAACCATATGAACTTCTTGATCACAACACAAACTTAATTGCTCTAATTTTCTTCAGTGGTCGGTCTCAAACCATGTCATTGTTTGTCAAAGAACGCGGAAAGTTCAACTATCTCACAAGGATGATTCATGAACCTCCGAAACTTGACCTGGCGTATGGATTGTGGGAAGTGGAGAATTTCATGATCATGCCTTGATTGATCAATTATATGGAGACTATGATTGGTCGTTCGTATCTTTTTTTTCGATCTGCAACTGCACTATGGACGACAATTTCAGATACCTAATTGAACGTAGGAAACTCAAGCCTACTTTATTAGGATTCCAAGAAGATCCGTGAGGCAAAACATGAATCAATGGCCATGACACAACACTATAATGACTTAGTGGCCTTATGGATGGAATGCGTTCTCTACTACGACTACACATGGAACTCTCCAGTTGATTTTTGCTTCTTCAAGAAAATTATGGAAAAGAATCGTGTTCCAATTCATGGCAAGTTTAAACAAGGATCTCTGGGGTCGTATTTTTGGCTGGGATCCCCTTCATTCAACTTTTGTTGCATTCCTCGAGATAAGTTATAAAGAAAGCCAGAGACTTGTTATTCTCAACACTTCCACTCTTTTAGTTGAACCGTCCGACTTGGTATCTAATAGTGCTCAACCCTCCACATCCTCACGAGCCAATCACTCTACTTAAGATTACTGTCAAAACACAATCATACCTGTGACAAGTGCTGGAAGCTCAACAAGAAATTGAAAAATAAACCATCAACCAAATCTTCCGCTGTTAAGGGTCATACTACGACCTCAGAAGCCACGACAGTACAACCAACTCTCACTCGAAACATCCCANTTGATAAATGATCTATTGTACTAACAACAGACACGACCCTAAAATCTATGTTACATGTACCTTCATTAAAGTATAACAACTTGTCAGTCAGTAAGTTGACATATGAATAATTTTATTGCTCATTTTTCTCTTGATATTTGTCTTCCAGGATCGTCGTTCGGGGAGGATGATTAGAACTACTAAGCTGCTAGCCAACTTTTTCCAAAGAAAAAACAATGTTGATGAGATCACTCCATTAAGTAGTAGTCTTTCCCAGTCCACTGAATGCTTTATTATGCTTTTACACTGCCATTTGTATCATCCTAGTTTTCAATATTTAAAATAAATTTATCCTTTGATGTTTAGTAATAAAAATTTATCTAGTTTTAAATGTGAGATTTATCATTTAGCTAAACAACATCCAATATCATATCCACCACTCTTACACTCCTTTGGCACTTTTTCACTAATTCATAGCGACTTGTGGGGGTCTTCTTGAATGCCTAGTTATACACAATAAACGATGGTTTCTTATCTTGATTGATGACCACACTCGAATGATGTGAGCTTATATCTTAAAAAACAAATCTGAAGCTACTATCACCTTTAAAAAATTTTCATTCCTTCATTTTGACCCAATTCAAAATATCAATTCAAGTCATTCAGACTGACAACGACTATGAATATTTTAACTCTATACTAGGGGATTTTTTTGTAAGGGCATCATCCATCACAACTTCTATACGGATACTCCCCAACAAAATAGGGTAACTGACACCTCTCGAATTTGCCCGTTCCATGATGTTTCAATAGGATGTCCCGAAACGGTTTTAGAATGTAGTACTTACCACCACATATCTCATTAAAAAAGTTTCCACAAAAATTCACAAATTCAGGGTCCCGTTAGCAGTCTTGAGGTCTTGTTTTCCTACCAATCAGTTCTTCTCCGCTTGAGACCCCAAAATATTTGGGTGCACGATATTTGTTTGAAACACTGCCCCAACTTGTAGTAAACTTGATCCTCGTTCAATCAAATGTATCTTTCTCGAATATTTTGTCATTCAAAAGGGCTATCGGCGTCTTGATCCTGTCACAACTAAACTCTATGTGAGTGCTAATGTCTCATTCTTTGAAAATATTCCCTACTTCTTACCAGTGCCTCAAGTGAGAGGGAGCTATATATTTTTTGGACGTACTCCTTTCCCGACTTCGATAGACATGCCACGTACTCCTCCAACCACTATTCCCGAGGAACCAACTATACCAATGGATCCACCATCTACCAGACCAACATCTCCTCCACCTACTGTCCATGTCTATGCTCGGTGCATCAATCCCTTGGTTGAGACCCATCCCAATACCCATTGTGCCCACTGCCTCTTTACAAGAATTGGAATCCGCCCCGGCCAACATCCCGACACTACAGTTGCGGAGATTGCTCCCGCTCTGAATGAGGAGATGAGTTCTACCATTGATGTACGCAATCAAATTTGTTTTTATTATTCCATGGCAAAATATGTTTTATTCCGTCGACCTACAAAGCATTAGTCAATTCTTTGACAGGTCGTCTTCCATCCACTATTGAGGCAGTAGTGGCAGACCCTTTCTGGAAGGCCGCAATAATGGATAAGATGAATGCCCTTCGGCGAAATAACACATGGGATGTTGTCGATCTTCCTCGGAAAAAAAAAGTTGGTTGCCGGTGGATCTTCAACACCAACTTTAACTCCGATGGAACATTTGAACACAAGAAAACACGATCGATCGTTAAAGGCTACTTACAAACCTACAGAGTTGACTATGAGAAGACATTTGCTCCAGTTGCCAAATTGAACACCATTTGGGTTCTGTTATCCATTGTCGTGATTTTGGATGGACCATTACTCCAATTGGACATCAAGAATGACTTCCTTAATGAAGATCTCAAAGAGGAGACATACATGTCTCTACCTCCATAATTTGACTCTAATTCTTCCCTAGGACAGGTATGTCGACTACGGAAGTCCCTCTACAGATTGAAGCAATCCCCTCGGGTTAGTTTCGACAAGTTCACACAGGTGGTAGTGGGTCACGGGTTCTCTCAAGCCCAATCATATCATATTCTATCCTTTCGATATTCCTCTAGTGACAAAATTGTTATCCTTATTGTTTAAGTTGACGATATTGTGCTCACAGGTAACGATCTGTCCGCCTTGGAATCTCTTAAAGGCATCATCGCCACATCCTTTGAAATGAAGGACTTTCGTTCTCTCTGATATTTTTTAGGCATTGAAATTGCCCGATCCTCTCGGAGCATTTGTCTTTCCCAACGCAAATATGTGGACCTATTGACAAAGACCAACATTCTGCTTTGCAAGCTAGTGGCTGTTCCAATGGACCCAATTAGAAATTAGCTGAGGTTCCCAATGTTGTTCTTCTGAACAAGATACACTACCAACGCCTTATGGGTAAACTCATTCATCTCACCCATACGCGCCCCGATATTTGTCACACGTTAATATTGTAGTTCAATTCATGCATGACCCCTATGAGCACCATCTCATAGTTGTCCAGTGGATCTTCCACTACTTAAAAGGCACACCAGGCTCAGGTTTGTTATTCTCGCGCCACACATCTCGTTCTATTGCAACTTATACTGATGTTGATTAGGTCGGGTTCGTCCATGATCGTCGATTTATCTCGGGGTATTGCTCATTCGTGTGGGGAAACTTTGTCACCTAGAAAAACAAGAAACAATAGATGATTGCTCGAATCAGTGCAGGAGTTCGGTTTCGTTCCATGTCCTTGAGAATCTATGAAACACTCTGGTTACGCATCATGCTCCGCGAATTACATATGTTGGTCTCTGCTCCTCTACATTTATTTTGTGATAATAAAAACTCAATTAGCATTGCTCCTAATCCAGTTCAGTATGATCGTACCACGCATGTAGAGATTGACCGTCACTTCATCAAGGACAATCTCGATTCTGAAGAGATTTGTGTACCATTTGTCCCATCCAATGATCAACTTGCAGATATCCTCACAAGGAACCTTTCTCGGTCGTTGTTTGAAGACTTCAAATTTAGGTTGAACATGATTGACATATATGCTTCAATTTGAAGGAAAGTATTAAAAATTATTTCTATTTATTTTGTTGCCTTTCTTGTTATTTCTTTTTATATGTATTTCCCAATTTATGCCTTTCCTTTTATCTTTAGGGTGTTATTAGGAAAGATTTGGGTATTATATCTTTCCTTTTCAATACCCCTTTTATCATGTATTTATATCCCTTTGCCGCTCACTAATATTATCCTGCTCTATTCCCATATTCTATAGGGTGACATGGTACATACTTCCAGATGTTTTCTTAGAGGAACTTCTTATCATCTTCAGAGAAATTCAGTTACTGGAAATTAGATCTTCGCTCTTCTCAGAATCTAACTAAGGCTTAGGCTTAAAATACAAAAAAAAAAAGAAAAAAAGAAAAGAAAAGCTATGGTTTAGGCTATTTGTAAGGAAACTGCACGGATTAAACAACCATAATTTATCCCAATCATTAAAAAATAAAAACAAATAAAGCACAGTTTAGTAACAAATTTAACAATTTGGAAAGCCAAAAAAACTTTAATCAATTTGTCGGATTTTTTAGATATAATTGTTAGTTAATGTTAAAACAAAGCATGAAAATCAAGCAAACTTCATTCAGAGGAACACTGTGGAAATATACTGTCAAGTTCAAAAGAAGGCCGACGAAACATCAATACTCCTGAGCAGCACTAGCAGCGCTCAAATCCACGCTCAAATCAACGTCCTGAAAAGAAACGTTAAATATGCAAATAAAATATTTGACAATAATTTACGACGATATATATATATATATATATATATATTATTGAATCCAAAAGTACCCAGGAGATACATAAAAAATATAGAACATTGTGAAGAGAGAATCAAGAGAGATAGTGTAGTTGAGAATCACAAGAATGTGTAAACTTTATCATGGTATAAGCCCTTTATTTATGGATATAGGTCTCAATCTTATAAAATTACAAGTCAGTCCCCTTATTATTAGTTTTCGGAGGGGGTTTTTAGTAATTACAAAGATATTTGAATATATAAGACTAATGGATTGATGTCGGTCGATGAGGGGTCGTTGGTCATTCGCCTCGCCTTAACTCCATCGATATTTGACCAGAAACTTAACAATCTACCGATAGGCTTTAAGGTCGATCATCATCCAGTGGGAAATCCTTTGACACGTCCTTTCAATCAATCTATCTAAACTCCTTCGTGAGCATTAATCCATAGATCGCTAACAAAATGTCGATTAACATGATTCTTTTGAGCCATCTGTTCTGCCTTGAGATTCATGCTAGAATATTTTTTGTGTACATGTTTAATTCTCTGATTCTCTTGCTCCTTGGAAGCTCTAAAACACACAAGTACAAGATAATCTTTTTAACATATAAGAAATAATTGAATGACATTATTGCACAATAATGAACTTTCCTATATTTCCGTGCCCAACTCGCTATAGATAAGCCATGTGATATAGAAAGTTTGTGCCTTCTCCTTTCCTTCTTACTCATAATTTCTATTTTCCTCTCCATATTTGTTACTATGTCTGGCGGAGGAGAACCGTTTGCTGATAGGGACACCCTTCTTAAGGCCATGAGTAGCATGCGGGTGAAGGCCCGCAAACCAGACGCAAAGTAGAAACCAAAGCAGACGAGCAAAGTCTCTGTAGGAGAATTGAGAAAAAAAAAGGTTGTGCTGAACCCACAAACTGAGGAGCGTCAGGAGCGAGCCGGGTCTTTGGATTTCATCACAGGCTCGTCCAGGAGAGGGTTGCAGAGCAGACTTGAATATGTTCTGACATTTGCCTTACAGGTCGCCCATCAGAGGTGAGTGTTCCTGTCGGAGGAGAAAGAATGTCTGTTCATATTGCTACAGGGGCTGTGGTCCCCCAAGGAGGTCTTGAGGGGGCATCGGTCAAAGCTGAGGCATGGCTTCGATCGAAAAAGGAGCGGCTTTTCCTTCGAGGGTGGAGGGCTAGGAAAAGCTGGTGATGATGTTTTTCCTTACCCTGGTGCAATTATTGAAGTCTTGACTATCGATACTGTGTCCATAGAAATTGATGTTGGTCCTATGGAAGATGCGACCGTTGNCAGGAAAAGCTGGTGATGATGTTTTTCCTTACCCTGGTGCAGTTATTGAAGTCTTGACTATCGATACTGTGTCCATAGAAATTGATGTTGGTCCTATGGAAGATGCGATCGTTGTTGAGCAAATCACCCTTGGGGAAGTGGACGCTGTGGAATGGGCCACAGTATGACAAGGTGCTATGGAGCAGGGTGTTGAGTAGCAGGGCGCTGAGTAGCGGAGCATAAAAAGAAACTTGTCTCTCGTCGAGGGCAAGAGTGTGGGTTGTCAGGTTTCTTCCAGTGCTGTAAAGGAAGATGAGGTGACCAAGGGTAAAAGATGTCCTCTGACTTCATAGTACATCGTCTTGTTGAGATGGAGGAGCGTTTCCTTCGTTTTATGGGTTATTCTCGAGGGGATAGTGTCGAAGGAATTATTGAAGTTTTGGAGAGAGTTGACCGAGCGGAGAAGGAAGTTGTTGCACTTCACGAGGAGCTTGTTATTTTCTGGGGAGACATGCTTGCTGGTCGTGGGGATATGACACACCTGTATTTGGAACTGTCAGCCATTAGAGAGGTTCTCACCGCTCAGCTGAAGGGTAGTGAGAATGACCTCTTCAAGCTAAACGATGAGTTATGTATGAACAGCTTCGTCACTGAGGGTTTATCTTAGACAAAGTTGCAAATGACCGCTCAGTTAAGTTTTTTTCTTTTCTAGTTGTAACCGGGGGTTTGGTGTGATGCCCTTCTCTTTTTTATATATAAATAAAATATATTTCTTTTTCAATTTTTGGTAATNAGCATAAAAAGAAACTTGTCTCTCGTCGAGGGCAAGAGTGTGGGTTATCAGGTTTCTTCCAGTGCTGTAAAGGAAGGTGACCAAGGGTAAAAGATGTCCTCCGACTTCATAGTACATCGTCTTGTTGAGATGGAGGAGCATTTCCTTCGTTTTATGGGTTATTCTCGAGGGGATAGTGTCGAAGGAATTATTGAAGTTCTGGAGAGAGTTGACCGAGCGGAGAAGGAATTTGTTGCACTTCACGAGGAGCTTGTTGTTTTATGGGGAGACATGCTTGCTGGTTGTGGGGATATGACACACCTGTATTTGGAACTGTCAGCCATTAGAGAGGTTCTCACCGCTCAGCTGAAGGGTAGTGAGAATGACCTCTTCAAGCTAAACGATGAGTTTATGTATGAACGGCTTCGTCACTGAGGGTTTATCTTAGACAAAGCTGCAAATGACCGCTCAGTTAAGTTTTTTTCTTTTCTAGTTGTAACCGGAGGTTTGGTGTGATGCCCTTCTCTTTTTTATATATAAATAAAATATATTTCTTTTTCAATTTTTGGTAATGATTACCTTCCAGTACCTTATATATATAGGGAAGGGAGGGAGGGAGGGAGGGAGGGAGCGCTTGTGTTGTGGTTGAGGGTCTTTGCCCTTTCCCCTTTTCTTTGGGTTACGCTACTTCTCTTCCTCCTCATAGTGTAGGATCGTAAGCTCCATGGTTCGGAAGTATTCTCAAGAATTGTTTGATTCGATTCCTGCCACAAAANGAGGGAGGGAGAGAGGGAGGGAGAGCTTGTGTTGTGGTTGAGGGTCTTTGCCCTTTCCCCTTTTCTTTGGGTTACGCTATTTCTCTTCCTCCTCGTAGTGTAGGATCGTAAGCTCCATGGTTCGGAAGTATTCTCAAGAATTGTTTGATTCGATTCCTGCCACAAAAGTTTTGGTCCTCTCTACGAAGGACGTGAAAGAGATCCAGGATCGTTAAGTTCTTGACCCTACTATTTTCTTACGACCAGCAACNCCTTTTCTGTGGGTACCACTACTTCTCTTCCTCCTCATAGTGTAGGATCGTAAGCTCCATGGTTTGGAAGTATTCTCAAGAATTGTTTGATTTGATTCCTGCCACAGAAGTTTCGGTCCACTCTACGAAGGACGTGAAAGAGATCCAGGATCGTTAAGTTCTTGACCCTACTATTTTCTTACGACCAGCAACCAGTCACAAGCAGGCCACAAGTATTTTTCTCCCGACTTGGTTTTTTACAAAGATCACTTTAAGATGGGTTTTCGGCTGCCACATTGTCGAGAGTTGCGGCCGATCTTCAATTGTTATGGGATTATTCCTGCTCAAGTTCTCCCTAATCCGATCGTTGTCGAAATGGTTGATTTACTTTTTTATTGAAGGATGAGAATCCCATGGTCCCCACGTAGTGAGATTAAGATTTTGTTGTTTTTGTTTTTGTGATGAGANAAGATTATTCTTGCTCAAGTTCTCCCTAATCCGATCGTTGTCGAAATGATTGATTTACTTTTTTGTTGAAGGATGAGAATCCCATGGTCCCCACGTAGTGAGATTAAGATTTTGTTGTTTTTGTTTTTGTGATGAGANTCCTGCTCAAGTTCTCCCTAATCCGATCGTTGTCGAAATGATTGATTTACTTTTTTTGTTGAAGGATGAGAATCCCATGGTCCCCGCGTAGTGAGATTAAGATTTTGTTGTTGTTTTTCTAGTGATGAGAATCCCATGGTCGATAAAACTCTTCAATCACTTTTTTCATTTAGGATTGATCGCGATGGCTATGTTCAATTTGTCTCTAAGATTCATTTGTTGGCCCTCGAGAAGAAAGTGAAGAACTAGAAGACGAAGTTCTTGATTGCCTCGTGTGCGAGCGGTTGGAGAATCTGCACTTCTTCGACAGAATGTGTGGTAAAGAAAGTGAAACCTTACCGGGAAATATTCGAGATCATAGGGCACTGATTGACGATCGACACCTTTCTTTATTTCAATACCTGGAGTCCTGGACCCCAACTTGATCGAACGTACACTAACAAGGTTTTATGGAGGCCGGTCTACAAGAGGGAGGTTGCCCAAAAGAAGGGTGCTGGAGAAAGGGCGGCTTCAAAAAGGTCTTGGAGGAGAAGTGGTCCTCAATTGTCAGAGTTAGGGGTCGGACGACTCGACTAGGTCAATCAAGGGGGATTTTGAATGTTGGTGTCATCTATTTTCTTACTTGTTTGTGTGTGAAACACATTTATGTGACTTACATAATTTGTTAGGTTCTTCTGAGGGAAGCGAGGGAGACTCTTCGCGATCACGTGACATTCTTGACTCCGGGGGTTCGCCAGGGCACCAGTCGGTGGGAGCACCTCTGATGGCAACGGGGGAGAAATCGCTTATAGCTTTGGTGGAGCGAGGTGAGGCGAGTCGTGCCTCCCATCCTATCTCTGATAAGACCGATTCTAAGGAGCAAGGGTTCGTGGAACGGATTGACAGTGACGTCCTTTAGAAGAAAGGAAAGATTTCCGCACCTGATAAAGGGTTGCCACCTCCTCCTAAGCAAAAGGGGGTGATTCCGCCTGAGTGGGCATTCTCGCACGATCGAAGAGCTAATGTTTAGACGGGTAATCATTACGCTCTTATCGACAGAGAGACTGAGTGGTTCCCGTACACTCCTCTAAATGGGGACTACCCCTCGATTCTAATGGAAATGTTCTGGTCTCCTACCTTCGAAAAAATTTTGAGGTCGCTGGACGGAAGAGGTCGATCGATATCATGTCCTTGCCTAGGAGGCTTCGCAATTCCACGGCCTTCTCATAGATAGAGCCTAGGAGGAGGACGGGAGTCTGTCTCGCGAATTCAGAAGCTGAAGCGAAGGGTGGCAGAGAGGTTGAAACTTTCCATCGAGGAGAAGAAATTGAATGCTCAACAACATGAGGTTCAGATGGCAGACTTCTGAAGGAAAATGAAGAACTGAAAAGAGAATGTCTTCGATGATCACCCAGGAGGCATTCGTCGAGTGTCTTTCTTGCCATATTGCAGTCAACACTTCTCTTGCAATCAAAAGGTTCATAAAGCATAGACTGGTTGACCCCAAGTGGCAGAAGATGGAGGAGTTTGGGATGCCTCTTTTGGATTTATAGGGTGGAGAAGAGTCCGCGCACGAGAAGTCTGATGGTGTCGAGGGTGCAGAAGGAAATAGAGAGGTAGACTCCAGGGAGTCTTCAAATGTCTAGGGTGAAGCGAGCCCTTTTTATATCTTTTTGTTCTTTTTTGCATCTTCTTGTTTTGTTTTAAGGAAGAATGCTATCTATAAACGAACTCTATGATATAAGGAACTTTTTGAGGCCAAAGGGTTTGGCACCCAAGCTTTTTCTCTTTCATCTAAGGATTGCTCGAATATAAGAGTGATTTGCTGTTTGCTATGAGTTGTCAATGAGTGTATATAAATATGAGTATGTGCGTTTGACGCGACCTGTTGTATTTCTTGTATACAGACGTTACATCCCTCGAGGAGCTTGTCGTTCTCGGGTGCAAAACTTGTTTGGGGTGCAGGATAATTATTTCTTGTATTTCTTGGAGGAGAAGTGGTCCTCAATCACAGTTACGTGTCAAACATCCCATAGGCCATTGATGATCGTTTCACACCCTTCACGGAGTTTGTTGTTGTCGGGTGCAAAACACATGCTTGGGGCGCAGGACAATCGTTTTCTCACCTTTCGCGGAACTTGTCACTGTCGGGCATCGAAACATCCCATCAGTCATTGACGATTCTTTACACACCCCCTGAGAAGCTTGTCGCTACCGTGTGTGAAACCTATGTTTGCGGCGCTGGATGATCATTTTCATACTCCTCACAGAGTTTGTCGGTGTCGGATGTTAAAGTCATAATTCGGGCTTAGGACGATCATTTACGCACCTCTCGCAGAACTTATCACTGTTGGGCGTCAATATGTCCTATAGGCCGCTGACGATCATTACGTTGATTGATTAGCTTTTATCTCTCGCAGTGCCTGTTTCCCACGTGTGACAGTGGTAGTTTCCCGAGCGTGGCAGTGTCAGTTGCCCAGGCATGACAGTGTTAGTTCTCCGAGTGTGACAATTCCCCGAGAGGTAAAGAAAACAAACAAATAAAATATTGTCAGGAAGATGTTAAATATGTAAATCCCAGGCTTTTGATTGCTATGAAAAAAAAACTCATTCATTATTTTGAGGGCCTTTGAAAGAAAAGAAGGGTTATACAAAATAACAATAACAGTCTTTCTAGAAAAATGATCGGAGTCTTCGTGCTGAAATGAAAAAGGCGAAGGCTAGTTTCTCCATTATAGGGTATCGGAGTTCGACGCCTTTGAGGACCCGACTAGTACAATATACTTAGCGTTGTTTTTCATATTATTCTCATACTAGGGCCGAACTGACAACTTTGAGGCCAACTCCAAGGTAAAGGTAAAGATATTTCTTTGGTTTCGGATTCTGAAGGAGAGGAAAAGAGACGAGGAATAGTTTGAGGTTCCTGAAGGCCTCCTCGCATTCAATTGTCTATTCGAAGCATTTTGTTTTCCTAAGCACTTTGAAGAATGGGATGCACTTATCACCTAACTTAGGGATGAACCTGCTTCATCCCGTGATCCGTCCGGTCAGTTTCTGGATTTCTTAGGATTTTCTTTGTTGGGGGGGGGNCCCGTGATCCGTCCGGTCAGTTTTTGGATTTCTTAGGATTTTTTTTGTTGGGGGGGGGGGGGACATTACATGAGACATGGGTAAGTCGCCCCCGCATTCTTAAGCCCGAAAAATTTTACATTATAACAGTAAACTCTATCACAAGTGATAAAAGATGTTTTTTCTGTCTGCAGGAAGCATTTTAATCGGGTGAAACCCAGAGAATACGTCGAAAAAGCTTGGGACTGAATGACCGACCCCTGAATCTATTAGTGTATCAATCCTTGGTAGCGGATATGTGTCTTTCATGGAGGTAGAGTTCAGGTTGGTGAAGTTCACGCACATCCTCCATTTTCCGTTAGCCATGAGCACCATCACCACATTGAAGACCCAGCTGAGGCACTGCACTTCTCAAATGTATCACGCCTTTTTCAGCTTTCGTACCTCTCAAATGGGTCCCGCCAATGTCATGACCAAGCTTCTAATCTTCTGCTTCATGGGCCAAACTGATGGATCAACATTCAATCTATGGCAGGCAGTGTAGATCGACACACCTGACATTTCAGCGGCCATCCATGATTTGCTTGGAGGGTCTAAACCAGCAGCTCCCTATGCCTGCATCAAAACTTTCACTTATTTAAAACATTTACCTAGCTCCCCCTCGACAACTAAGACTTCAGGGGTGGTCTCATTGACCTAGCTCACCTTCCCTTGCATTTTGGATGTCCAGAAGATCATGTTCTACGTTGCTTATGGCTTGCAAGTAGCAAACTCGGGACTGTTTCAGGCCACCCTTGACAGTGATGATTTCTCCGTCTCCAAAAAACTTGACAACAACATCATAAATAGAGACCACTGCTCTGAAATCATTCAGGAGCGATCGACTGAATATAGCAGTATGTGTCAAGGGGAATCCATCACGAAGAAATCCTCCGTCGATGTAAACTGTTTTTCATTTTCCCTCTCTTCGACCGACATCCCTTCAAACACCTCCTTGGGAGACCACAACACCCGCAACAACCTGAACAAACATTATTTCTCCTCCGACAGGAACACTCACCTTCGACGGGTGCCCTGTAAAGTGAATGTCAGAACGGCTTCCAGCCTGCTCCGTAGCTCTCTCCTGCAACAAGCCCGNCCGTCTCCAAAAAACTTGACAGCAACATCATACGTAGAGACCACTGCCCTGAAATCATTCAGAAGCGATCAACCAAATATAGCAGTATGTGTCAAGGGGAATCCATCACGAAGAAATCCTCCGTTGGTGTAAACTGTTTTTCATTTTCCCTCTCTTCAACCGACATCCCTTCAAACACCTCATTGGGAGACCACAACCCACGCAACAACCTGAACAAACATTCTTTCTCCTCTGACAGGAACACTCACCTCCGATGGGTGCCCTGTAAAGTGAATGTCAGAACGGCTTCCAGCCTGCTCCGTAGCTCTCTCCTGCAACAAGCCCGCAAGGAAACCCAAAGACCTGGCTCGCTCCTGGCGCTCCTCAATTCGTGGTATCAACACAACCCTCTTCTTGCTCATTTCTCCTACAGAGACTTCGCTCGTCGGCTTCCGCTTTACGCCTGGTTGCGGGCCTTTGCTCGCATGCCATTCATCGCCTTGAGAAGGGCGTCCCTAACAACAAACGATTCTCCTCCGCTATACATAGTAGCAGATATGGGGAGAAGATGAAAATTCTAAGGAGTGAGAAGGAGAAGAGAAGACATAAACTTTCCTTATANTTCATTTCTCCTACAGAGACTTCGCTCGTCGGCTTCCGCTTTACGCCTGGTTTGCGGGCCTTTGCCCGCATGTCATTCATGGCCTTGAGAAGAGCGTTCCTGACAGCAGACGGTTCTCCTCCGCTATACATAGTAGCAGCTATCGGGAGAAGATGAAAATTCTAAGGAGTGAGAAGGAGAGGAGAAGACAAACTTTCCTTATATCATGGCTTAATTATCATGACATGGGCACGAAAATCTAGGAGAGTTCAATATTGCACAATAATGTCATTAAATTATTTCTTACATGTTAAAAAATTCTTTTGTCCCCGTGTGCTTTGCAGCTTCCAAGGAACAAAAAAAATCGGGGAATTATACATATACACCAAAAAATAGGCCAACACAGTTCTCAAGGCAGAACGAACGACTCAGAAGGATAATGTGATTAGTCGACATTTCTGTTAGCGATTGACGAATTAATGCTATCGAAAGAGATGTTTAGATCGATCGATCGTAAGGACGTGTTAGAGTATTTCCCATTGAAAGACGATCGACCTTAAAAATGATCGGTAGATTGTTACGTTTCGGGTCAAATATCGATGGAGTTAAGGGTAGGCCAACGACCAACGAATCTCTCGTCGACAGACATCAATTCGTCAGTCTTATTATATTCAAATATCTTTGTAATTACTAAAAAACTTCTCTGAAAGCTAATGATAAGGGGATCCACTTGTGATTTTGTAATATTGAGGTCTATCCTTATAAATAGAAAGCCCATGCCATGAATAAAGTTTACACATTCATGTGATTCTCTACACTCTCTCATGATTTCCTCTACACAACGTTCTATATCTTGGGTGTGTTTCTTAGAAACTTTTAGATTCAATATATATATATATATATATATATNTGGATTGATGCCGGTCGATGAGGGGTCGTTGGTCATTCGCCTCACCTTAACTCCATCGATATTTGACCAGAAACTTAACAATCTACCGATAGACTTTAAGGTCGATTATCATCCAGTGGGAAATCCTTTGACACGTCCTTTCAATCAATCTATCTAAACTCCTTTGTGAGCATTAATCCATAGATCGCTAACAAAATGTCGATTAACATTATTCTTTTGAGCCATCTGTTCTGCCTTGAGATTCATGCTAGAATATTTTTTGTGTACATGTTTAATTCTCTGATTCTCTTGCTCCTTGGAAGCTCTAAAACACACAAGTACAAGATAATCTTTTTAACATATAAGAAATAATTGAATGACATTATTGCACAATAATGAACTTTCCTATATTTTCGTGCCCAGCTCGTTGTAGATAAGCCATGTGATATAGAAAGTTTGTGCCTTCTCCTTTCCTTCTTACTCATAATTTCTATTTTCCTCTCCATATTTGTTACTATGTCTGGCGGAGGAGAACCGTTTGCTGATAGGGACACCCTTCTTAAGGCCATGAGTAGCATGCGGGTGAAGGCCCGCAAACCAGACGCAAAGTAGAAACCAAAGCAGACGAGCAAAGTCTCTGTAGGAGAATTGAGAAAAAAAAAGGTTGTGCTGAACCCACAAACTGAGGAGCGTCAGGAGCGAGCCGGGTCTTTGGGTTTCATCACAGGCTCGTCCAGGAGAGGGTTGCAGAGCAGACTTGAATATGTTCTGACATTTGCCTTACAGGTCGCCCATCAGAGGTGAGTGTTCCTGTCGGAGGAGAAAGAATGTCTGTTCATATTGCTACAGGGGCTGTGGTCCCCCAAGGAGGTCTTGAGGGGGCATCGGTCAAAGCTGAGGCATGGCTTCGATCGAAAAAGGAGCGGCTTTTCCTTCGAGGGTGGAGGGCTAGGAAAAGCTGGTGATGATGTTTTTCCTTACCCTGGTGCAATTATTGAAGTCTTGACTATCGATACTGTGTCCATAGAAATTGATGTTGGTCCTATGGAAGATGCGACCGTTGTTGAGCAAATCACCCTTGGGGAAGTGGACGCTGTGGAATGGGCCACAGTATGACAAGGTGCTATGGAGCAGGGTGTTGAGTAGCAGAGCATAAAAAGAAACTTGTCTCTCGTCGAGGGCAAGAGTGTGGGTTATCAGGTTTCTTCCAGTGCTGTAAAGGAAGGTGACCAAGGGTAAAAGATGTCCTCCGACTTCATAGTACATCGTCTTGTTGAGATGGAGGAGCATTTCCTTCGTTTTATGGGTTATTCTCGAGGGGATAGTGTCGAAGGAATTATTGAAGTTCTGGAGAGAGTTGACCGAGCGGAGAAGGAATTTGTTGCACTTCACGAGGAGCTTGTTGTTTTATGGGGAGACATGCTTGCTGGTTGTGGGGATATGACACACCTGTATTTGGAACTGTCAGCCATTAGAGAGGTTCTCACCGCTCAGCTGAAGGGTAGTGAGAATGACCTCTTCAAGCTAAACGATGAGTTTATGTATGAACGGCTTCGTCACTGAGGGTTTATCTTAGACAAAGCTGCAAATGACCGCTCAGTTAAGTTTTTTTCTTTTCTAGTTGTAACCGGAGGTTTGGTGTGATGCCCTTCTCTTTTTTATATATAAATAAAATATATTTCTTTTTCAATTTTTGGTAATGATTACCTTCCAGTACCTTATATATATAGGGGAGGGAGGGAGAGAGGGAGGGAGAGCTTGTGTTGTGGTTGAGGGTCTTTGCCCTTTCCCCTTTTCTTTGGGTTACGCTATTTCTCTTCCTCCTCGTAGTGTAGGATCGTAAGCTCCATGGTTCGGAAGTATTCTCAAGAATTGTTTGATTCGATTCCTGCCACAAAAGTTTTGGTCCTCTCTACGAAGGACGTGAAAGAGATCCAGGATCGTTAAGTTCTTGACCCTACTATTTTCTTACGACCAGCAACCAGTCACAAGCAGGCCACAAGTATTTTTCTCCCGACTTGGTTTTTTACAAAGATCACTTTAAGATGGGTTTTCGGCTGCCACATTGTCGAGAGTTGCGGCCGATCTTCAATTGTTATGAGATTATTCCTGCTCAAGTTCTCCCTAATCCGATCGTTGTCGAAATGGTTGATTTACTTTTTTATTGAAGGATGAGAATCCCATGGTCCCCACGTAGTGAGATTAAGATTTTGTTGTTTTTGTTTTTGTGATGAGAATCTCATGGTCGATCAAACTCTTCAATCACTTTTTTCATTTAGGATTGATCGCGATGTTTATGCTCAATTTGTCGCAGGCTTTAAGATTCATTTGTTGGCCCTCGAGAAGAAGGTGAAGGACTAGAAGACGAAGTTCTTGATTGCTTCGTGTCAGAGCGGTTGGAGAATTTGCACTTCTTTGACAGAATGTGTGGTAAAGAAAATGAAGACCTTACCGGGAAAAATTCGAGATCATAGGGCATTGATTGAGGATCGACACCTCTCTTTATTTCAATACCTGGAGTCCTGGACCCCAACATTATCGAACGTACACTAACAAGGTTTTATGGAGGTCGGTCTATAAGAGGGAGGTTGCTCGAAAGAAGGGTGCTGGAGAAAGGGCGGCTTCAAAAAGGTCTTTGGGGAGAGGTGGTCCTCAATTGTCAGAGTTAGGGGCCGGGCTACTCGATTAGGTCGATCAAGGGGGATATTGAACGTTAGTGTCATCTATTTTCTTACTTGTTTGTGTGCGAAACACATTTATGTGACTTGCATAATTTGTTAAGTTCTTCTGAGGGAAGCGAGGTAGACTCTTCGCGATCGAATGACATTCTTGACTCCGGGGGTTCGCTAGGGCACCAGTCGGTGGGAGCAGCTCTGATGGCAACTGGGGAGACCTTGCTTATAGCTTTGGTGGAGCGAGGTGAGGCGAGTCGCGCCTCCCATCCTATCTCTGATAAGACCGATTCTAAGGAGCAAGGGTTCGTGGAACGGATTGAGAGTGACGTCCTTTAGAAGAAAGGAAAGATTCCTGCACCTGATAAAGGGTTGCCACCTCCTCCTAAGCAAAAGGGGGTGATTCCGCCTGAGTGGGCATTCTCGCACAATCGAAGAGCTAAGGTTTAGACGTGTAGTCATTACGCTCTTATCGATAGAGAGACTGAGTGGTTCTCGTACACTCCTCTAAATGGGGACTACCCCTCGATTCTAATGGAAATGTTCTGGTCTCCTACCTTCTAAAAAATATTGAGGTCGTTGGACGGAAGAGGTCGATCGATATCATGCCCTTGCCTAGGAGGCTTCGCAATTCCTCGACCTTCTCATAGATAGAGCCTAGGAGGAGGCCGGGAGGTCTGTCTTGAGAATTCAGAAGTTGAAGCGAAGGGTGGCAGAGAGGTTGAAACTTTCCATCGAGGAGAAGAAATTGAATGCTCAACAACATGAGGTTCAGATGGCAGCCTTCTGAAGGAAAATGAAGAACTGAAAAGAGAATGTCTTCGATGATTACCCAGGAGGCATACGTTGAGTGTCTTTCTCGTCATATTGCAGTCAACACTTCTCTTGCAATCAAAAGGTTCATAAAACATAGACTGGTTGACCCAAAGTGGCAGAAGATGGAGGAGTTTGGGATGCCTCTTTTGGATTTAGAGGGTGAGAAGAGTCTGCGCACGAGAAGTCTGATGGTGTCGAGGGTGCAGAAGGAACTAGAGAGGCAGACTCCAGTGAGTCTTCAAATGTCTAGGGTTGAAGTGAGCCCTTTTTATATCTTTTTGTTCTTTTTTGCATCTTTCTGTTTTGTTTTAAGGAAGAATGCTATTTATAAACGAACTCTATGATATGAGGAACTTTTTGAGGCCAAAGGATTTGGCACCCAAGCTTTTTCTCTTTCATCTAAGGATTGCTCTAATATAAGAGTGATTTGCTACTTATGAGTTGTCAATGAGTGTATATAAATATGCGTATGTGTGTTGGACGTAACCTGTTGTATTTCTTGTATGCAGATGTTACATCCCTCGCGGAGCTTGTCGTTCTCGGGTGCAAAACCTGTTTGGGTGCAGGATAATCGTTTTCATACCCCTTGCGGAGCTTGTCATAGTTAGGTGTCAAACATCCCATAGGCCATTGATGATTGTTTCACACCCTTCACGGAGCTTGTTGTTGTCGGGTGCAAAACATATGCTTGGGGCGCAGGACAATCGTTTTCTCACTTTTCGCGGAACTTATCGCTATCGGGTATCGAAATGTCCCATAAGTCATTGATGATTGTTTACACATCACCTAAGAAGCTTGTCGCTACCGTGTGTGAAACCTATGTTTGCGGCGCAGGATGATCATTTTCATACTCCTCGCGGAGTTTGTCGTTGTCGGATGTTAAAGTCATATATGGGGCTTAAGACGATCATTTATGCACCTATCGCGGAACTTATCACTGCCGAGTGTCAATATATCCTATAGGCCGTTGAGGATCATTACGTTGATTGATTAACTTTTATCTCTTGCAGTGCCCGTTTCCCACGTGTGACAGTGCTCGTTCCCAAGTGTGACAGTGGTAGTGTCCCGAGCGTGGCGGTGTCAATTGCCCAGGCATAAAGTGTTAGTTCTCCGAGTGCGATAATTCCCCGAGGCGTAAAGAAAACAAACGAATAAAATATTGTCAGAAAAATGTTGAATATGTAAATCCCAGGCTTTTATTTGCCATGAAAAAAAACTCATTCATTATTTTGAGGGCCTTTGNCAATTCCCCGAGGCGTAAAGAAAACAAACGAATAAAATATTGTCAGAAAGATGTTGAATATGTAAATCCCAGGCTTTTATTTGCCATGAAAAAAAACTCATTCATTATTTTGAGGGCCTTTGAAAGAGGAGGGTTATACAAAATAACAATAACAGCGTTTTCTAGAAATACGGTCGGAGTCTCCGTGCTGAAATGAAAAAGGCGAATGCTAGTTTCTCAATTATAGGGTATCGGAGTTCGACGCCTTTGAGGACCCGCCTAGTATAGTACACTTGGCGTNAAGAAGGGTTATACAAAATAACAATAACAGCGTTTTTTAGAAATACGGTCGGAGTCTCCGTGCTGAAATGAAAAAGGCGAAGGCTAGTTTCTCAATTATAGGGTATCGGAGTTCGACGCCTTTGAGGACCCGCCTAGTATAGTACACTTGGCGTTGTTTTTCAGATTATTCTCAGACCAGGGCCGAACTGACAGCTTTGAGGCCAACTCCAAGGTAAAGGTAAAGATATTTCTTTGGTTTCGGATTCTGAAGGAGAGGAAGAGAGACGAGGAATAGTTTGAGGTTCCTGAAGGCCTCCTCGCATTCGGGTGTCTATTCGAAGTATTTGGTTTTCCTAAGCACTTTGAAGAATGGGATGCACTTATCACCTAACTTAGGGATGAACCTACTTCATCCCGTGATCCGTCCGATCAGTTTATGGATTTCTTTGGATTTTCTTTGTTGGGGGGGTAGGGGGGGGGACATTACATGAGACGTGGGTAAGTAGTCCCCGCATTCTTAAGCCCGAAGGATATTACATTATAACAGTAAACTCTATCACAAGTGATAAAAAAGGTTTTTTCTACGTCTGCAGAAGGCATTTTAATCTGGTGATACCCAGAGAATACGTCGAAAAAGCTTGGGACTGAATGACCGACCCCTGAATCTANAAGGAAATTACATTATAACAGTAAACTCTATCACAAGTGATAAAAAAGGTTTTTTTTACGTCTGCAGAAAGCATTTTAATCTGGTGATACCCAGAGAATACGTCGAAAAAGCTTGGGACTGAATGACCGACCCCTGAATCTACTAGTGTATCAATCCTTGGTAGCGGATATGTGTCTTTCATGGAGGTAGAGTTCAGGTTGGTGAAGTTCACGCACATCCTCAATTTTCCGTTAGCCATCAGCACCATCACCACATTGAAGACCTAGTTGGGGCACTGCACTTCTCAAATGTATCACGCCTTTTTCAGCTTTCGTACCTCTCGGATGGCTCCCGCCAATGTCATGACCAAGCTTCTAATCTTNCAGCACCATCACCACATTGAAGACCTAGCTGGGGCACTGCACTTCTCAAACGTATCACGCCTTTTTCAGCTTTCGTACCTCTCGGATGGCTCCCGCCAATGTCATGACCAAGCTTCTAATCTTCTGCTTCATGGGCCAAACCGATGGATCAACATTCAATCTATGGCAGACAACGTAGATCAGCACACCTGACATTTCAGCGGCCATCCATGATTTGCTTGGAGGGTCTAAACCAGCAGCTCCCTATGTCCTGCATCAAAACTTTCACTTATTTAAAACATTTACCTAGCTCCCCCTCGACAACTGAGACTTCAGGGATGGTCTCATTGGCCTAGCTCACATTCCCTTGCATTTTGGATGTCCAAAGGATCATGTTCCACGTTGCTTATGGTTTGCAAGTAGCAAACTCGGGACTGTTCCAGGTAACCCTTGACAGTGATGATTTCTCCGTCTCCAAAAAACTTGACAGCAACATCATACGTAGAGACCACTGCCCTGAAATCATTCAGAAGCGATCAACCAAATATAGCAGTATGTGTCAAGGGGAATCCATCACGAAGAAATCCTCCGTTGGTGTAAACTGTTTTTCATTTTCCCTCTCTTCAACCGACATCCCTTCAAACACCTCATTGGGAGACCACAACCCACGCAACAACCTGAACAAACATTCTTTCTCCTCTGACAGGAACACTCACCTCCGATGGGTGCCCTGTAAAGTGAATGTCAGAACGGCTTCCAGCCTGCTCCGTAGCTCTCTCCTGCAACAACCCACAAGGAAACCCAAAGACCTGGCTCGCTCCTGGCGCTCCTCAATTCGTGGTATCAACACAACCCTCTTCTTGCTCATTTCTCCTACAGAGACTTCGCTCGTCGGCTTCCGCTTTACGCCTGGTTGCGGGCCTTTGCTCGCATGCCA
>JXCR01148091.1:193055-237683 GCA_002079205.1 Phalaenopsis hybrid cultivar
AAAAAAATACATGAATAAAACTAAATCATGGGCACATGTCATTTGTTATTTTCTATTTACGAGTATGTTTGCTCTGACTAATTTTTGGATCTTTATAATAAAACCATTTCAGCAAAATCCATGATAATAAGCACCTTAAAAATGTTAATCAAGAAACATAACTAAGAGAATTTTCCAAAATACCCAATATATAAAACTAATTATCAAATGATATAGATTCCTAAACATAAATGATAATTCATAAATGAAGAATGATATTGCATGGCATGTTCAGATGAAATAGCTGTGATAGGTAAGACTAAATTTAAAGTTAAAATTACAAATTAGGGAGCATAAAATTTAAAGAATAAAGCCCAAAGTATATGATAAGCAACTTCTCTAAAATTCAAGTAACGATTATTCAAAAATTCAAAGTGATATCTAAAATGAAAAAATATATCCTCATAGATCAATCATAAAAAGACTATCTACCCTATCTTGGTCTAAGTATTGGCAAAAAGGTGAAACTAAGTTGGTTATTGCAATAATTGGAATATTAAGATCAATGTATGGACAAACTAAATGATAAAGTCAAAACATATTTATAATAGAGCATACAAGAATAAAACTTGTTAAAGGTAAATATTATGGCAGAAAGAATTTCATGGTTTATGCATGTACAATGAAGAGTAGATGATGCGTGGACAAATTTAAATTGAATAAGAAGCAAAGGGGCAACTCAAGTGTAACATTGATAGATTTTTGTTCAAAAAACAATTCCTGTAAATTAAACTTAACAAATGCAAAGGATTGCTAAAGAAGATAACAGATATTTGTTCTAAGGATAATGATCATAACAATGATCCTATAAAATAGCATGATAGGAAAATACAATATATAAGAATCGCATCTCATTTGTAGGCCCATATAAAGGATCAAAACACATACACACGTTATCACTGATGCAAGGCTTCCTAAACTTTGCTCTTGCCAATGGAAGAATCCAAGTTGATATTAGCTTAATATTGAAAAAAGTAAGCTGATCCTGATTAAGTTTTGATCATGCAGGTCCATATATATATACATATAGAGACACACACACATGTACATGTATACGTATACATGTGCATGAGTGTGTGTGTGCGTTGTCCTTGTTTAATGACTTAAAACACCTTTTTTAACTCTAACTTAGGTAACTAATTCAAATCAATTCAAAATATAATATTGATACAAATATGGATTGCTGCCACAACAACCTTCTACCCTCCATGTTAAGGTTTCCAAATTTCACATGCAAGTATTAGGAGACTATAATTTCTAACGAAATGGTACTTAAAATAATGGTCACAAAGAGTTTTAAAATGTCTTTATAAAATTAGGAAAAATTTACATATGGCACTCAATTCCCATGTATTTACATATCTAACACCTAAACTTCAATTTTTAAATATGTCACCATACCTACGCATGAAAAGGCATTTCACTTTCTAAAAGTTAAAATAGTAGTTTTTTTTTTAATGTGAGATGAGAGATTTGGGTGGTATAAATGTAAAAAGTCAAGTTTATGATGTTGGATATGTAAATACATAGGAACTAAGCGGCCTCTATGTAAATGCCCCTAAAATTAAACATTGACATGGAATTTAGATATAAAAACTTAACGGGTGATGGAGAAAACGTTTAAAAACACACCAAAATTATATGAGAGAGCCGATGAAAAGAAATAAGCCAATGATGATCAATGATACTGCACTAACTATTTTGCATAAAGGTGTGAAGATGAGGATGACGAGGGATTTAAGGATAAAGTTTCAAATAAAATATGGAAGAGCATGAAGGGCAATGGCATTATAGGTGAAAAACATGTCAATTGAAGTAGCACACAATTTTGCAATGACAACAATACATACGAACCGGAGCCACTTATGAGAAATGCATTAGAAGGAAAGAATAAACTAGCACATCACAACCTTTTAGCTGCCAAAAAGATTCTCAATTGCTCCTAAAAAATTAATTACAATTTCTAAAATACACAGTTTAAAATATTTGAACTCGCACTTTCACGTTGTAAGAAAGGCATCAAACCGGCAGTTTCAGTTTCGTCATAGGGAAACTAGCCTTCTACTCATGTGGAATGTTCCATACATGTATCTTAAACATATCCAATTGTAAAAAAAAAATTGTAGTGTTGAAGTATTGGGTAACACTTAACTCTCGTTGACAAAGGTCATGAAGCTTAGTTTCAATCTCAAACAACTATGCAATGTTCTCAACACTAAAAAATTTTTCTTTTGAAACTTCCCAATTTTTTTTAGAAGTTCTGTATTGCAAAAAGTTTTCTTCCACTTCAGTGGTCATTGAGTTGAGTAACCAAGACATAACCATATAATCTCAATTCTTCTAGGTACGGTTGTTCCTCTTTCTCTTTACCACAAATATACAAAAACACAGATTAGAACTATGAAAGATAGTTATGGCCATAGAGTTTATGATTTGTGATAAAATTAAAAAGTTTAAGAGTCGTCTGGACAGGATTCCAACTTCAGAGTAAAACTTGATGTCTTCATCTTGTACTTTGCCATCATCCTGAAGCGTATTTAGGGCTGCTTCTAGTTTCTAGTCTGAAATTGATTGCATCTTTTGCTGCTATTGTTGCTTCTATTTCTACTATTTGTTGCTAGTGATGTCACTGCTTCTGCCGCTGCTACTAAAGGATATTTCTGCCGTAGGAGAAAGAGCTGCTGGAAGAGAATATTGGGCNAAGAAGAGCCCACTTTCAAAGAAAGGGAAATTGAACCCAAAAACACATATTCTGTGTAAGCTATTATGATGAGGTAGTGTGCCAGTTCAAGGTATTGCGGCCGCATCTCGCTTGGCCATCCGCCTGGTCACTGAACACAAACAAGGTAGCAATCTTTCTCAAAATCGGCTCGGCTCTAATGAGGCAATATTTGATGCCAACCTAAACATTGATTACGTTTAACAAGATAAGGAGGCCTACTAGGTAAAAATTAAAGTTAGCTAAAAATCCTTTGACAACCCTATAATCTAGAAATGTCTTTGTGTTGGCAATAACCACATTGATAAAGTCCTCAACACAATTGGTACGGGTAATGTAATTGTGTCTCAATAAGCTTACTTTATGAATTATTAATATATGCTTACTACTTTTGAAAGACATTTCAAAGCATTAAGCGAATGAAAAGGTTTGCTCACTTGTTGGAGGACAATGATCAAAAGCTAGAGCTTAGGGTTGATTTTCCAAAAGCCTACCGTTCTTGCTAAGATGGCCCAACATTGAAAAAAGGCAGAGCTCTAGGTAGTCTGGGATGCTGAATTAAAAGAGTATGAGAGAGAAAGGTAGGCACATCTCCCCAATTTTATATTATTTCATAGTATATTATACTATTTAGAAAAAAGGGTCAGGAAGGGAAACAACACTCTCCAGAAGCATGGAAAACTGCCACAAAACGACATCCCTTAAATTAATTAAGAGCACCTGACATTTGATAGTATCAGAGATGAATGAAAACTTGAATCTAATGAGATACCCCAGTGGTGACAAGTCAGAAAGTAATGATGCATCTTGAAAAGGAACATCAAATTACAGCCCGGACTAAAAAAATACATGAATAAAACTAAATCATGGGCACATGTCATTTGTTATTTTCTATTTACGAGTATGTTTGCTCTGACTAATTTTTGGATCTTTATACTAAAACCATTTCAGCAAAATCCATGATAATAAGCACCTTAAAAATGTTAATCAAGAAACATAACTAAGAAAATTTTCCAAGATACCCAAAATATAAAACTAATTATCAAATGATATAGATTCCTAAACATAAATGATAATTCATAAATGAAGAATGATATTGCATGGTATGTTCAGATGAAATAGCTGTGATAGGTAAGACTAAATTTAAAGTTAAAATTACATATTAGGGAGCATAAAACTTATAGAATAAAGCCCAAAGTATATGATAAGCAACTTCTCTAAAATTCAAGTAACGATTATTCAAAGTGATATCTAAAATGAAAAAATATAGCCTCATAGATCAATCATAAAAAGACCATAATCTAGATTTGAATGTAGCTAATAAAGTCAAAATTGGGTATCTAGAATGGATACGTTTGCCAATTATATAATGTGAATGGGAAACAATCAGAAACTTAAAGTTGATAAAAATAGACTATCTACCCTATCTTGGTCTAAGTATTCACAAAAAGGTGAAACTAAGTTGGTTATTGCAATAATTGGAATATTAAGATCAATGTATGGACAAACTAAATGATAAAGTCAAAACATATTTATAATAGAGCATACAAGAATAAAACTTGTTAAAGGTAAATATTATGGCAGAAAGAATTTCATGGTTTATGCATGTAAAATGAAGAGTAGATGATGCGTGGATAAATTTAAATTGAATTAGAAGCAAAGGGGCAACTCAAGTGTAACATTGATAGATTTTTGTTCAAAAAAAAATTCCTGTAAATTAAACTTAACAAATGCAAAGGATTGCTAAAGAAGATAACAGATATTTGTTCTAAGGATAATGATCATAACAATGATCCTATAAAATAACATGATAGGAAAATACAATATATAAGAATCGCATCTCATTTGTAGGCCCATATAAAGGATCAAAACGCATACACACGTTATCACTGATGCAAGGCTTCCTAAACTTCGCTCTTGCCAATGGAAAAATCCAAGTTAATATTAGCTTAATATTGAAAAAAGTAAGCTGATCCTGATTAAGTTTTGATCATGCAGGTCCATATATATACATATATATATATATACACACACACACACACACAAACACACACACATGTACATGTACACGTATACATGCGCATGAGTGTGTGTGTGCGTTGTCCTTGTTTAATGACTTAAAACACTTTTTTTTAACTCTAAATCAGGTAACTAATTCAAATCAATTCAAAATATAATATTGATACAAATATGGATTCCGGCCACAACAACCTTCTACCCTCCATGTTAAAGTTTCCAAATTTCACATGCAAGTATTAGGAGACTATAATTTCTAACGAAATGGTACTTAAAATAATGGTCACAAAGAGTTTTAAAATTTCTTTATAAAATTAAGAAAAATTTACATATAACACTCAATTCCCATGTATTTACATATCTAACACCTAAACTTCAATTTTAAATATGTCACCATACCTATGCATGAAAAGACATTTCACTTTCTAAAAGTTAAAATAGTAGTTTTTTTTTTTAATTTATGTGAGATGAGAGATTTGGGTGGTATAAATGTAAAAAGTCAAGTTTATGATGTTGGATATGTAAATACATAGGAGCTAAGCGGCATGTATGTAAATGCCCCTAAAATTAAACATTGACATGGAATTTAGATATAAAAACTTAACAGGTGATGGAGAAGACGTTTAAGAGCACACCAAAATTATATGAGAGTGCCGATGAAAAGAAATAAGCCAATGATGATCAATGATACTGCACCAACTATTTTGCATAAAGTTGTGAAGATGAGGACGACGAGGGATTTAAGGATAAAGTTTCAAATAAAATATGGAAAGGGCATGAAGGGCAATGGCATTATAGGTGAAAAACATCTCAATTGAAGTAGCACACAATTTGCAATGACAACAATACATACAAACCGGAGCCACTTATGTAACATGCATTAGAAGGAAAGAATAAACTAGCACATCACAACCTTTTAGCTGCCAAAAAGATTCTCAATTGCTCCTAAAAAATTAATTACAATTTCTAAAATACACAGTTTAAAATATTTCAACTAGCACTTTCACGTTGTAAAAGCTAAATGAAAGGCATCAAACCGGCAGTTTCAGTTTCGTCATAGGGAAACTAGACTTCTACTCATGTGGAATGTTCCATACATGTATCTTAAACATATCCAATTGTAAACAAAACTTTGTAGTGTTGAAGTATTGGGTGACACTTAGCTCTCGTTGACAAAGGTCATGAAGCTTGATTTCAATCTCAAACAACTATGCAATGTTCTCAACACTAAAAAATGTTTCTTTTGCAGCTTCCCAAATTTTTTTAGAAGTTTTGTATTGCAAAAAGTTTTCTTCCGCTTTAGTGTTCATTGAGTTGAGTAACCAAGACATAACCATATAGTCTCAATTCTTCTAGGTAAGGCTGTTCCTCTTTCTCTTTACCACAAATATACAAAAACACGGATTAGAACTATGAAAGATAGTTATGGCCATTGAGTTTATGATTTGTGATAAAATTAAAAAGTTCAAGAGTCGTCTGGACAGGATTCCATCTTCAAAGTAAAACTTGATGTCTTCATCTTGTACTTTGCCATCATCCTGAAGCGTATTTAGGGCTGCTTCTACTTTCTAGTCTGAAATTGATTGCATCTTTTGCTGCTATTGTTGCTTCTATTTCTACTATTTGTTGCTAGTGATGTCACTGCTTCTGCCGCTGCTACTAAAGGATATTTCTGCCGTAGGAGGAGCTGCTGGAAGAGGATATTGGGCTGCAAAGAGAATACAGTCGTAGAAGGGGGGAGATTTTCTGTAATAGGAAAAAACTTTGGAAGAGCCTATAGGGAGAAAATCCGGCTGAAGAAGTTCTGATTGCCCTGCAGGGAAGGAGGTCTAGTGCTGGAAAGAGGTTTGGCAATGGCAGGAAGGGCGCCTGATGCTAGAAGGTAGTCTGGCTCTGGCAGGAAGGAGTTTCTGCTCTGGCAAGAAGGGAGTTCGGAATTGAAGGAGTTTTTGAACCTAGCAGGAAGTAGTCTCAGCTATGGGAAGGAGTTTCGACAGCTCTAGAAGGCGGTTCAGCAGCTCGGGTAGGGTTCTATGGCTTTGATATCAAGCACAATTTACTTGGGAAGGAAAAATACTTATTTAGTTATTCACAAATAGGGTACATATATATAGGGAAGCCAATCTCTGCTTATTTACAAACTTACCAAATATATACAACCTAAATTAGAAAAGGAAATAATTCTCAAATAAAAAATAGAATAACATAAAATCAGAAAGTGAATAACTAATCAAATGTTTCCTAAGTTGTCCAAATTAAATCCTCCTAGATTTGGATGGCCGGCTGGCCCACACGAGAGGGGGAACGTAGGAAAGAATCGGATCTTCTCAGATTTTCACAGATAAAAAATATGCATCTTTAGAATTAGGAAAGGAGTGCGATTCACTCATTCAACAAAAAAATTCATCTATAGTATAACCTAACATAAATCAAAATAACAACCAAGAATAATTCTTAGAACAGTTTTAGATACCGATAATTGCCATAAAAAGACAAAATGATATTCAAGGATGTGTCATTACATAAGAAACCTAAAACAGTAGAGTACTTGGTTAAAACTGTGAGGCAAAAAAGCGAAGAAGGCTGAGCGAGCTTGAGAGAAACTATTATAACAAACTAAAAATAGCCTAATTATACACTTCATGAAAAATAACAACAAAAATATCCCATGATATAACGTGGGGACAATATAAGTTAGAAGACAATCTAAACATAAAACCAATGAAGTAGCAGTAGAAACAAAACAAGACATAGCTAAACTGAAATATAATTTGATATGTTGGCAAAATTTTAGTGATGAACTTTCAAAATTAAAATGTCATTTGAAGTTAAAACAAAAAAGAAGAATTTAAGCTCATGCCGTCTAGAAATTTTTATGCATTTATAATAGAAAAAAAAACGCAAACTCACAAAACTTCCAATATATATATATCATATATGAGAATAGGGAAGCTCTATTCACATTGCAACTATCATATACAAACTCTAAATCCCTAGAATTACAAAGATTAGTTATTCAAAGTCAAATTTTATAATATAAACTAAATCTAATCCCAATTTATTCTAATATAAACCTAGGAATATTAGATTTAATATTCTATCTTGAATTATGGAGGTCTACATTGGAATCTAAAGGCCGTTGTTTGAATAGGTCTAAAACTAAATATATGGAAAATAATTTTAGCAGTAGTAGCTCTGGTGGTAGAGATGTAATTAAGGGTGATCAAATCATTAGAAAGTGTGAACGTTTTAGATATCTCAGGTCTATTGTTCAAAGTGACGGTGATATAGATGAGGATACTATTAGTAGAACTAAAGTTGGATGATTGATGTCGAAGAATACATCGGGCCTATTGTGTTATAGAAAAGTACCACTTGGACTTAAAAGAAAAATTTTATAAGATGGTGGTGAGACATGTAATGCTCTATGATGTAGAATGTTGGCCTTTAAAAGAGAAAAGCATAAAACAAAGTTAAGTGTTGTTGAGATGAAAATGCTTGGGTGAATGAGTGGCTTAGCACTTAGAGACAAAATACAAAATGAATATATATGTGATAAGGTTGGTGTAGCTCCAGTGACGAACAAGATTAGAGAGGGTTGTCTTAGATAGTTTGGTCACAGTAAGTGTCGACCATCTGATGATCCAGTTAGGAGATTAGATGTTTTAGATTTGACTTATGTTAAGAAAGGCAGAGACCTAAAAAGACTTGGGTACATTGAATAAAAAATGATTGTAATATATTAGAATTAAATGAAAAAAATGACACTCAATAAGAAGCAATAGAGAAAAAAGATTTATGAAGATGACCCTACATTGTGGGACAAAGGCTTATTATTTTTGTTGTTATTGATAAACCTAGGAATACTTATATCATAATACATTAATAAAAAAAATTTGGCATGTGAAGTGCAATGACGGAAGTGATATTGCAATGATGCGGGGGGTGTCAATGGTGAAGACAATGGATTGAATGGAGAGAAGCATTGCAAGCCACCAAACATCTAATATCAAGAAGATATTATACTAAAATGTGATGGAGGGTTGAAAAAGAATAGAATTTGGTTTTAGGATTGACAGACATGAGATTGGAAGAAAAGTATATAGAAGAGGAATCGAAATCAATTGGGAGATGTGATTATAAGAACTATCTTTGATTCAATTCATTCTATAATTATCAAATATAAATCTTGCATTCGGATTAAAAAAAAAGAGTAAAAGATAGGTTCCCAACAAAATATTAATTATTCAAATTCAAATTTAATATAATCCTAAATCTAATCTAAAATTATTCAAAGATATATTTATCCAAAGAGGATAAATTATTCTAATAAAATGAATGAACAAATCATAATAACTAATTTGAATGAAATAACCTATAAAATTTTGCAAATAAATTTAAATAAAATATTTTATGTTGCATGAGAGAGACACGTAGAGAGAGAATTATTGTCCGAGCACAACCATATCCTCCATATGCAAAGTTGGTCCAACCCACACATAGAGGCATGCAATTTTTATGATTTGCATGCTTAACCTATTATTTGCAAAGCTCCTAACATTTTTTTTATTGAGAAAAAAAAAGCTAATTTAAACACTATTATGCTTGGTCAAGGTATGAATGATCTTCATGTCAACTAATCTACATATGTTTTAAGCAATTTAAACACTAAGAAATCATACCTTCATTCTCATCACAGTATCTAGAGCTGGTTCATCCAGATAGTAATCATCTCTGTGCAGTGCTAATGCATGACCAATAAAGTCCACGGTATTGTCATCCAGGCCATATTTTCTATGCATGAAAAAATAACCTCATGTTTTTTGAGCTGGATGAATAATGAAAAATGAACACGAATAAAGTTCATTCCTAATTTATGCAAAATTTATCGATCAATTCAGTTCAAGAAAAAGCACATGCAATTCAGAACAATAAAGGTTATCAAGCCTCGCCTACTAAATAGTTGGTATATTTGCATCAATGTTAGATTAAAAAAAAACATCCGATCAATAAAAGAGCAATTAAACTTCTTAGCATGTTATAAACAAGGCTTATCCCTCCTAAAATGAGCAAACATATATTGTCTGTTATAAAAGTTTAATTGTTTGTGACAAAAAGATTCTTCAAAGGTTATCATATATACCATTCGATGCACCATTGCTCAAATTTAGAAGTAAATTTCCAAAGATTACAGGTTTTCTTTCATCAAAGTAGAATTAATAATCACCAATCAACATTTTCTAAAATAAGCACGTAATTTTTTTATTTAAGTAGAGCTATATATGAGATGGGGAAGGTTAGTAGTTGATTTTAAAACATCCTAATAACTAATTTTTAAGTGGCGAACATAATAATTTTATATGCCAAAAATATATGTAAAATAAAGATTAATTGTGATTGTCAACGATTACATCTCGAAAAAATCCAACTGAGACTCGAGCTTGTCATTCAATTCATCCTAGAGATTGAACAAATCTTAAATTGGGCAGGCATAGCTTATTTATTTTGATCCAAAGCTTAATCAAGTAAAAATTTGATTCAATTTTGATCGTTTTTTGTAATGTTACAAAAACTTAGTCATTCAACCTATAAACAAACAACCATGCATAAACATGAACAATTCTATCGATGCATATAAGCATTGATATAAACATTAGTGTCTATACATAAATATATGTATGCATGCAGTCATACATACATTTCAATTCCACATATATTTGTCGATTTAGTACCAACTCAATTCAAAGTTTAATGTGAGCTGGGGTATCTCATTAGTTGGCTAGTTCATTTCAATTTAAGCATTAGTTGAGCCAAAAAAACCTGATTATAAAGTGATCCTTGATTATTGATTCAAATTCATAACCATAACCCCAATACAATGTCTACCAAACCAAACATCATTTAAGTTCATACATAGCATGCCACAATAAATGTACATGAGAGTTTCAAATTTGCAAATTGCAAAAATGATTATAGAACTATCACAAGTACTGGAAAGATTCAGTGTGGATTCTTTCTAACCTAATATTTGATATGAAGTAGCATTGACCCATCATCGTTATCATCGCCGTCCTTACCCAAACCATATAGGATCAGCTTTAAATCTCATTTTTCATTTGTTCATGCTAAGTATTGTCCTATTTTTTTTAGATGATTTTCAAAAACTTCTATTGAAGTTCTTCCATTTTTCTTCCTAATTCTCCAACACAGATTTTATCTACCCATCTAATTGGTGATTTTTCTATCTTTTATTCTATATGTTCAGACCACAAAGTTTATTTTTAATAACCACCTTCAATAGATGTCCTTTCAGTTGTATATATAAAATATTTTTTTTCTTAATCCATCTTTTTTTTAGTTTTTCCATAGATTCATCTTAATATTCTAACTTCAGTCACACAAATTAATTATCAATAACATTTTTATTGCTTAAAATTTATATTCATACAACATGATTGTCGAATTCAATTTTTATAAAATATACTTCTGAGTAAAAAAAAAAACTACTTTTTAAGCCTCCATGATATATACTCTTATAACATTAGACTCCTAAGACATTTTTCATTCTAACAACCCACCCTTAGTTTTAGAATTTACATTTTCATCATTCAATATAATAACGCTAAAATACTAAAACTTGCCAAACTAAGAAGCACTTCATGCTCTAAAAATATTTATTAATAATAACGAATTCCACACCCTACAAAATAATGTTTAAAATACTTCATCTTTGTTAAATTAAATATAATACATGTACTTTTTAATTTCACTGTCCTCTTTTTCACTAATTTCAACTGTCGTATCACTAGCAAAAACCAAGTCATCTGCAAAAAGTAGATAACAAGGCATCTCGCTAATACCATTTGTAAGTATCTCCATCACCAATACAAAGGCCAATAAGCTCAATATATATAAATGATGGATTCATTTTCTAATTGAAAAAAATTTAATCACCCTAAAAGGATTTCTAACACAAGCTCGTGGCATATATATCTTTAATAACTTCAAATTACCTTTGACACACCATTTCCCTTCATTTGTCCCAAATAATTCTATTGGTACTCATCATATACATTCCTAAGATCCATAAAATTAAATATAATAGCATGCACTTTTTATCATATAGCCAATACAAGAAGTCATCGTCAAGCTATTTTGGATGGCCATTTGAATTCTTCTTTAGCAGCCGCACTTTTAATAGAATGTTGGCATCCGTCCAAACTACTTCTAACAATCAAAAGCTAAGCCTTCCTTTGCATTAACCATTTCATTTAGTTTTATCTAAAATGTTCCAGACTGTTAACAAACTGTACCATGTTTCATTTCGCCCATTTTTCCAACTAATATACAAGGTAAACTCACCGCTCCCCTACTTCTCAATTTTCTCCTCCCAAAGACCCCTCACATTTCTAACTTCTTTATTTTTATTTAATCTATAGTTGAAATCTTTTTAATATATTAAAATTTTCATAATGTAGGGTTCAGTTTTGCTTTTGGAGTCAAACATAGGTTGCCTTTAAGTAAATGAATGCTTGTCAGAAAGTCTTTTATTACTCAATAATAACGACCAAACTAAAGTAGCCATTCCACCTTAAATCATTAAATTGATTATTTTATTGTTTCCGAGATGATATTGAACGTTTAATTTTTTTGATAGATGATTTTATAATTGCAGTGATCATTACATGATAAATTATTAAATTGATTATTTTATTGTTTCCTAAATAGAACAGAAATTATTTTATGTATTCAATCATTTTATTTGACTGGTTTAAAGTTAAATGATTACTAAGTAGCATGTTAGACTCTTGAACTATGTTTAATGTCAAACACTTGTTATGTCATCTTAGCTTATATTGAAGCCAGTGCTTTTTTCTTTTTTTTTTCTTGACACTTTTGAAGGTAAATCTAGCAGTTGAGTAATGCAATCGATATATAAGTTGTAGCCTAATTTTTTTTACATGCACTCTAAAATGCATTCTAAGATCTTTCAATCGTGATGTCTTGATGCTAATATACAAATAATTTGATACCTTTATGCAATAAAAATAATTCTATTTAATAGGAAGTGCTAAATAACTTGTATAGAAAGACACTTGGCATCTTCTCAGTCAAGAATGAAAAATACAGCATTACTATATCACAATTCAACTCTAAATTTTAAAATATATACTAAATTTTATATATACTCAAATCTTTAAATCACAACGCCTTGATTCCACTCTATCAACTCCCACTGTGTTAACCCCTCATAGTAATCACTCACTGATGATCATCATACTTCAAAATTATTTTTTCAATAACATGCTCCCACGTCACCAGTTCCTTTAAAATCTTTGGCTACATTGCCAACATGGCCGTCTCTGGTCCACCACGCCCCTCCACATCCTCGAAGAAATTAGGTNTTCATAGTAATCACTCACTGATGATCATCATACTTCAAAATTTTTTTTTCAATAACATGCTCCCACGTCACCAGTTCCTTTAAGATCTTTGGCTACATTGCCAACATGGCCGTCTCTGGTCCACCACGCCCCTCCACATCCTCGAAGAAATTAGGTCCTCCAAGAGAAGCATATGCTACTACAAAGACAATTCAATTGAAATGCTCTCGATCCATGTCGCCATTATAGTGATCAGAAACATCATTCTATGCTACAGCTAAATGTGTCTGTCGGTCAACTTTTTTTGATGGATTGATTTAGATTTTGAAAATATGAAAATATGAAAATAATTTTTGAAATTTAATTTAAGTNGTCGGTCAACTTTTTTTGATGGATTGATTTAGATTTTGAAAATATGAAAAATATGAAAATAATTTTTGAAATTTAATTTAAGTATAAGAGATATATATAGTTTGAGTTTTAAAAGTAGTNGTTTTTAGCTTAAATACATTCAAAGGAACACTGACAACATCTTGATCATTTAGTTTTGATAGAACATCAACGAAAAAGTGCCCAAGTTTTATTAACCTTGTCCTAGAAAGAGGACGTCAAAGGTTTAAGTCCCATCAATAACAAAATAAAAAACCTACTGCACACAAAAAAAGAGTTTGAAACAATAGTTCAAATGAAAGAAGTAAACTTTACCCTGTTTGGCAGGTAAGAAGGATCACAAACAAGCTTCTTACATCTAGCAGTTTCACCTTCTGATGTCACACCACAAACTTTGCCTTCCTCATCAAACTCTACCTGCCAATGAAAAGATGCAAATCTCCAAATGAGCATTTAGTAAATTGATAGAAAAAGCTGCCTAAAATCATAAAATCAAAGAAGTATCTGAAAGAAAGACTGAAAACATAATCATAATCAAATGACATAGTGCCTTTACCTTGCAATCTGGCTTGTTCAACATGTACGTGCCACCATAAACAGCACTAAGACGTGCAAAAGCCTGTTGTTCCGGAAAACAATCACAAACTAATTAATGAAAGAAATATATGTCAAAAAAAAAAAAAACAAAAAACGCATCATTAAGCAATGACTTACCTGTGGAAGCTCCCCCAAGCCATATAAAGGATAAATATATGGTGATCCTCCTTGAAAACGAGCTAAGGATTCTGCATAAAGCTGTGCGGAGGTCAATACTTTGTATAAATCAAACATGCATGTACATATAAAAGAAAACAGCACTCCAGCTAATTTACAATGTAGGAATGCCCAGTCTTCTGTTTAGAAGATTGAGCTCGTCGACATATTCACAGTACTTGATGCATGGGAGCATCGTATGCTGGTATGATCAAGACTGCTGGGTAATACTTAATATAGAATGATTTGAATTAGTGAGAAAGGTACTATCACTTTGACGATGAGTTAAATTCCTGGCTAAGTTACATAAAGCTTTTGAATATCAGAACTACTTCAGGTTCGGGTAACCGAGCAAAACATTTGGACCAATTACACAATGATGAGGTACATTGAAAAGGGGCCCTACTCAATGGCATACATCAATTTGCCTTTTTTTAGTATCCTATTTGAGTAAAAAGAACTTGGTTTGAAAGCATCCAATTAGTTTTCAATTCACATTTTAAGCATTGTGCATGATTCTTCTACTAGAAAGAGCTCAGACAAGCTAGTGCTTTGAATAAGATCTTTAGACAGTGAAAGGCAAAGAGAGAAGAAGGTTCCTCCATAGCTACCCAAGCATTTAAACCCCACCACAGCCTCCTATTGAGTTTGATTTCATCGCTAGGTTTGATGCTTTCAAATGATAATTTTGAAGCCTTAGATATATGATTCATCCTTACTTCTTAGGCGATTTCCCCCTTCAACAATTGGTAGAAGAGTTTCCAAAGTGAAAAAGGGGATAAGAACTCATCGTTCCTATAAAAGCTCAACCAATTTACATAAAACAAGAGACCTTTTTGAAAAATTTACACAAGAGAAGAGCCCACTTTCAAAGAAAGGGAACTTGAACGCAAAAACAAATATTCTGTGTAAGCTATTATAATGCGTGCCAATTCTAGGTAGTGTGCCAGTTCAAGGTATTGTGGCCGCATCTCGCTTGGCCATCCGCCTGGTCACTGAACACAAACAAGGTAGCAATCTTTCTCAAAATCAGCTCGGCTCTAATGAGGCAATATTTGATGCCAACCTAAACATTGATTACGTTTAACAAGATAAGGAGGCCTACTAGGTAAAAATTAAAGTTTGCTAAAAATCCTTTGACAACCCTATAATCTAGAAATGTCTTTGTGTTGGCAATAACCACATTGATAAAGTCCTCAACACAATTGGTACGGGTAATGTAATTGTGGCTCAATAAGCTTACTTTCTGAATTATAAATATATGCTTACTACTTTTGAAAGACATTTCAAAGTATTAAGCGAATGAAAGGGTTTGCTCACTTGTTGGAGGACAACGATCAAAAGCTAGAGGTTAGGGTTGATTTTCCAAAAGCCTACCGTTCTTGCTAAGTTGGCCCAACATTGAAAAAAGGCAGAGCTCTAGGTAGTCTGGGATGCTGAATTAAAAGAGTATGAGAGAGAAAGGTAGGCACATCTCCCCAATTTTATATTATTTCATAGTATATTATACTATTTAGAAAAAAGGGTCAGGAAAGGAAACAACACTCTCCGGAAGCCTGGAAAACTGCCACAAAAAGACATCCCTTAAATTAATTAAGAGCACCTGACATTTGATAGTATCAGAGATGAATGAAAACTTGAATCTAATGAGATGCCCCAGAGGTGACAAGTCAGAAAGTCATGATGCATATTGAAAAGGAACATCAAATTACAGCCCGGACTAAAAAAAAATACATGAATAAAACTAAATCATGGGCACATGTCATTTGTTATTTTCTATTTACGAGTATGTTTGCTCTGACTAATTTTTGGATCTTTATAATAAAACCATTTCAGCAAAATCCATGATAATAAGCACCTTAAAAATGTTAATCAAGAAACATAACTAAGAGAATTTTCCAAAATACCCAATATATAAAACTAATTATCAAATGATATAGATTCCTAAACATAAATGATAATTCATAAATGAAGAATGATATTGCATGGCATGTTCAGATGAAATAGCTGTGATAGGTAAGACTAAATTTAAAGTTAAAATTACAAATTAGGGAGCATAAAATTTAAAGAATAAAGCCCAAAGTATATGATAAGCAACTTCTCTAAAATTCAAGTAACGATTATTCAAAAATTCAAAGTGATATCTAAAATGAAAAAATATATCCTCATAGATCAATCATAAAAAGACTATCTACCCTATCTTGGTCTAAGTATTGGCAAAAAGGTGAAACTAAGTTGGTTATTGCAATAATTGGAATATTAAGATCAATGTATGGACAAACTAAATGATAAAGTCAAAACATATTTATAATAGAGCATACAAGAATAAAACTTGTTAAAGGTAAATATTATGGCAGAAAGAATTTCATGGTTTATGCATGTACAATGAAGAGTAGATGATGCGTGGACAAATTTAAATTGAATAAGAAGCAAAGGGGCAACTCAAGTGTAACATTGATAGATTTTTGTTCAAAAAACAATTCCTGTAAATTAAACTTAACAAATGCAAAGCATTGCTAAAGTAGATCACAGATATTTGTTCTAAGGATAATGATCATAACAATGATCCTATAAAATAACATGATAGGAAAATACAATATATAAGAATCGCATCTCATTTGTAGGCCCATATAAAGGATCAAAACACATACACACGTTATCACTGATGCAAGGCTTCCTAAACTTTGCTCTTGCCAATGGAAGAATCCAAGTTGATATTAGCTTAATATTGAAAAAAGTAAGCTGATCCTGATTAAGTTTTGATCATGCAGGTCCATATATATATACATATAGAGACACACACACATGTACATGTATACGTATACATGTGCATGAGTGTGTGTGTGCGTTGTCCTTGTTTAATGACTTAAAACACCTTTTTTAACTCTAACTTAGGTAACTAATTCAAATCAATTCAAAATATAATATTGATACAAATATGGATTGCTGCCACAACAACCTTCTACCCTCCATGTTAAGGTTTCCAAATTTCACATGCAAGTATTAGGAGACTATAATTTCTAACGAAATGGTACTTAAAATAATGGTCACAAAGAGTTTTAAAATGTCTTTATAAAATTAGGAAAAATTTACATATGGCACTCAATTCCCATGTATTTACATATCTAACACCTAAACTTCAATTTTTAAATATGTCACCATACCTACGCATGAAAAGGCATTTCACTTTCTAAAAGTTAAAATAGTAGTTTTTTTTTTAATGTGAGATGAGAGATTTGGGTGGTATAAATGTAAAAAGTCAAGTTTATGATGTTGGATATGTAAATACATAGGAACTAAGCGGCCTCTATGTAAATGCCCCTAAAATTAAACATTGACATGGAATTTAGATATAAAAACTTAACGGGTGATGGAGAAAACGTTTAAAAACACACCAAAATTATATGAGAGAGCCGATGAAAAGAAATAAGCCAATGATGATCAATGATACTGCACTAACTATTTTGCATAAAGGTGTGAAGATGAGGATGACGAGGGATTTAAGGATAAAGTTTCAAATAAAATATGGAAGAGCATGAAGGGCAATGGCATTATAGGTGAAAAACATGTCAATTGAAGTAGCACACAATTTTGCAATGACAACAATACATACGAACCGGAGCCACTTATGAGAAATGCATTAGAAGGAAAGAATAAACTAGCACATCACAACCTTTTAGCTGCCAAAAAGATTCTCAATTGCTCCTAAAAAATTAATTACAATTTCTAAAATACACAGTTTAAAATATTTGAACTCGCACTTTCACGTTGTAAGAAAGGCATCAAACCGGCAGTTTCAGTTTCGTCATAGGGAAACTAGCCTTCTACTCATGTGGAATGTTCCATACATGTATCTTAAACATATCCAATTGTAAAAAAAAAATTGTAGTGTTGAAGTATTGGGTAACACTTAACTCTCGTTGACAAAGGTCATGAAGCTTAGTTTCAATCTCAAACAACTATGCAATGTTCTCAACACTAAAAAATTTTTCTTTTGAAACTTCCCAATTTTTTTTAGAAGTTCTGTATTGCAAAAAGTTTTCTTCCACTTCAGTGGTCATTGAGTTGAGTAACCAAGACATAACCATATAATCTCAATTCTTCTAGGTACGGTTGTTCCTCTTTCTCTTTACCACAAATATACAAAAACACAGATTAGAACTATGAAAGATAGTTATGGCCATAGAGTTTATGATTTGTGATAAAATTAAAAAGTTTAAGAGTCGTCTGGACAGGATTCCAACTTCAGAGTAAAACTTGATGTCTTCATCTTGTACTTTGCCATCATCCTGAAGCGTATTTAGGGCTGCTTCTAGTTTCTAGTCTGAAATTGATTGCATCTTTTGCTGCTATTGTTGCTTCTATTTCTACTATTTGTTGCTAGTGATGTCACTGCTTCTGCCGCTGCTACTAAAGGATATTTCTGCCGTAGGAGAAAGAGCTGCTGGAAGAGAATATTGGGCTGCAAAGAGAATACAGTCGTAGAAGGGGGCAGATTTTCTGTAATAGGAAAAAACTTTGGAAGAGCCTATAGGGAGAAAATCCGGCTGAAGAAGTTCTGACTGCCCTGCAGGGAAGGAGGTCTAGTGCTGGAAAGAGGTTTGGCAATGGCAGGAAGCGCGTCTGATGCTAGAAGGTAGTCTGGCTCTGGCAGGAAGGAGTTTCTGCTCTGGCAAGAAGGGAGTTCGGAATTGAAGGAGTTTTTGAACCTAGCAGGAAGTAGTCTCAGCTATGGGAAGGAGTTTCGGCAGCTCTAGAAGGAGATTCAGCAGCTTGGTTAGGGTTCTATGGCTTTGATATCAAGCACAATTTACTTGGGAAGGAAAAATACTTATTTAATTATTCACGAATAGGGTACATATATATAGGGAAGCCAATCCTGCTTATTTACAAACTTACAAAATATATACAACCTAAATTAGAAAAGGAAATAATTCTCAAATAAAAAATAGAATAACATAACATCAGAAAGTGAATAACTAATCAAATGTTTCTTAAGTTGTCCAAATTAAATCCTCCTAGATTTGGAATGCCTGCTGGCCCACACGAGAGGGGGAAAGTGGGAAAGAATCGGATCTTCTCAGATTTTCACAGATAAAAAATATGCATCTTTAGAATTAGGAAAGGAGTGCGATTCACTCATTCAACAAAAAAATTCATATAGAGTATAACCTAACATAAATCAAAATAACAACCAAAAATAATTCTTAGAACAGTTTTAGATACCGATAATTGCCATAAAAAGACAAAATGATATTCAAGGATGTGTCATTACATAAGAAACCTAAACAGTAGAGTACTTGGTTAAAACTGTGAGGCAAAAAAGCGAAGAAGGCTGAGCGAACTTGAGAGAAACTATTATAACAAACTAAAAATAGCCTAATTATACACTTAATGAAAAATAACAACAAAAATATCCCATGATATAACGTGGGGACAATATATGTTAAATGACAATCTAAACATAAAACCAATGAAGTAGCAGTAGAAACAAAACAAGACATAGCTAAACTGAAATATAATTTGATATGTTGGCAAAATTTTAGTGATGAACTTTTAAAATCAAAATGTCATTTGAAGTTAAAACAAAAAAGGAGAATTTAAGCTCATGCCGTCTAGAAATTTTTATGCATCTATAATTGAAAAAAAAACGCAAACTCACAAAACTTCCAATATATATATATCATATATGAGAATAGGGAAGCTCTATTCACATTGCAACTATCATATACAAACTCTAAATCCCTAGAATTACAAAGATTAGTTATTCAAAGTCAAAATTTATAATATAAACTAAATCTAATCTCAATTTTTTCTAATATAAACCTAGGAATATTAGATCTAATATTCTATCTTGAATTATGGAGGTCTACATTGGAATCTAAAGGCCTTCGTTTAATATATGGAATGTAATTTTAGTAGTAGTAGCTTTGGTCGTAGAGATGTAATTAAGAGTGATCAAATCATTAGAAAGTGTGAACGTTTTAGATATCTCAGGTCTATTGTTCAAAGTGATGGTGATATAGATGAGGATGCTATTAGTAGAACTCAAGTTGGATGATTGATGTCGAAGAATGCATCGGGCCTATTGTGTGATAGAAAAGTACCGCTTATACTTGAAAGAAAAAAATTTATAAGATGGTAGTGAGACATGTAATGCTCTATGATGAAAAATGTTGGCCTTTAAAAGAGAAGCATAAAACAAAGTTAAGTGTTGTTGAGATGAGAATGCTTGGGTGAATGAGTGGCTTAACACTTAAGAGACAAAATACAAAATGAATATATATGTGATAAGGTTGGTGTAGCTCCAGTGACGAACAATATTAGAGAGGGTTGTCTTACATAGTTTGGTCACATTAAGCTTCGACCATCTGATGATCCAGTTAGGAGATTAGATGTTTTAAATTTAACTTATGTTAAGAAAGGCAGAGACCTAAAAAGACTTGGGTATATTGAATAAAAAATGATCGTAATATATTAGAATTAAATGAAAAAATGACACTCAATAGGAAGCAATAGAGAAAAAAGATTTATGAAGATGACCCTACTTAGTGGAACAAAGGCTTATTATTGTTGTTGTTGTTGATAAACCTAGGAATACTTATATCATAATACATTAATAAAAAAAATTTGGCATGTGAAGTGCAATGAGGAAGTGATATTGCAATGATGCAGGGGGTGTCAATGGTGAAGACAATGGCTTGAATGGAGGGAAGCATTGCAAGCCACCAAACATCTAATATCAAGAAGATATTATACTAAAGTGTGATGGAGGGTAGCAAAAGAATAGAATTTGGTTTTAGGATTGACAGACCCGAGATTGGAAGAAAAGTATATAGAAGAGGAATCGAAATCAATTGGGAGATGTGATTATGAGAAATATCTTTGATTCAATTCATTCTATAATTATCAAATATAAATCTTGCATTCGGATTAAAAAAAAAAAGTAAAAGATAGATTCCAAACACTATTAATTATTCAAATTCAAATTTAATATAATCCTAAATCTAATCTAAAATTATTCAAAGATATATTTATCCAAAGAGGATAAATTATTCTAATAAAATGAATGAACAAATCATAATAACTAATTTGAATGAAATAACCTATAAAATTTTGCAAATAAATTTAAATAAAATATTTTATGTTGCATGAGAGAGACACGTAGAGAGAGAATTATTGTCCGAGCACCAACCATATCCTCCATATGCAAAGTTGATCCAACCCACACATAGAGGCATGCAATTTTTATGATTTGCATGTTTAACCTATTATTTGCAAAACTCCTAACATTTTTTTTATTGAGAAAAAAAAAAGCTAATTTACACACTATTATGCTTGGTCAAGGTATGAATGATCTTCATGTCAACTAATCTACATATGTTTTAAGCAATTTAAACACTAAGAAATCATACCTTCATTCTCATCACAGTATCTAGAGCTGGTTCATCCAGATAGTAATCATCTCTGTGCAGTGCTAATGCATGACCAATAAAGTCCACGGTATTGTCATCCAGGCCATATTTTCTATGCATAAAAAAATAACCTCATGTTTTTTGAGCCGGATGAATAATGAAATATGAACACAAATAAAGTTCATTCCTAATTTATGCAAAATTTATCGATCAATTCAGTTCAAGCAAAAGCACATGCAATTAAAAACAATAAAGGTTATCAAGCCTTGCCTACTAAATAGTTGGTATATTTGCATCAATGTTAGATTAAAAAAAAGCATCCGGTCAATAAAAGAGCAATTAAACTTCTTAACATGTTATAAACAAGGCTTATACCTCCTAAAATGAGCAAACATATATCGTCTGTTATAGAAGTTTAATTGTTTGTGACAAAAAGATTCTTCAATAGTTATCATATATACCATTCGATGCACCATTGCTCAAATTTAAAAGTAAATTTCCAAAGATCACAGGTTTTCTTTCATCAAAGTAGAATTAACAATCACCAATCAACATTTTCTAAAATAAGCACGTAATTTTTTTATTTAAGTAGAGCTATATATGAGATGGGGAAGGTTAGTAGTTGATTTTAAAACATCCTAATAACTAATTTTTAAGTGGCGAACATAATAATTTTATATGCCAAAAATATATGTAAAATAAAGATTAATTGTGATTGTCAACGATTACATCTCGAAAAAATCCAACTGAGACTCGAGCTTGTCATTCAATTCATCCTAGAGATTGAACAAATCTTAAATTGGGCAGGCATAGCTTATTTATTTTGATCCAAAGCTTAATCAAGTAAAAATTTGATTCAATTTTGATCGTTTTTTGTAATGTTACAAAAACTTAGTCATTCAACCTATAAACAAACAACCATGCATAAACATGAACAATTCTATCGATGCATATAAGCATTGATATAAACATTAGTGTCTATACATAAATATATGTATGCATGCAGTCATACATACATTTCAATTCCACATATATTTGTCGATTTAGTACCAACTCAATTCAAAGTTTAATGTGAGCTGGGGTATCTCATTAGTTGGCTAGTTCATTTCAATTTAAGCATTAGTTGAGCCAAAAAAACCTGATTATAAAGTGATCCTTGATTATTGATTCAAATTCATAACCATAACCCCAATACAATGTCTACCAAACCAAACATCATTTAAGTTCATACATAGCATGCCATAATAAATGTACATGAGAGTTTCAAATTTGCAAATTGCAAAAATGATTATAGAACTATCACAAGTACTGGAAAGATTCAGTGTGGATTCTTTCTAACCTAATATTTGATATGAAGTAGCATTGACCCATCATCGTTATCATCACCATCCTTAACCAAACCATATAGGATCAGCTTTAAATCTCAATTTTCATTTGTTCACGTTAAGTATTGTCCTATTTTTTTTTAGATGATTTTCAAAAACTTCTATTGAAGTTCTTCCATTTTTCTTCCTAATTCTCCAACACAGATTTTATCTACCCATCTAATTGGTGATTTTTCTATCTTTTATTCTATATGTTCAGATCACAAAGTTTATTTTTAATAACCACCTTCAAAAGATGTCCATTCAGTTATATATATAAAATATTTTTTTTCTTAATCCATCTTTTTCTTAGTTTTTCCATAGATTCATCTTAATATTCTAACTTCAGTCACACAAATTAATTATCAATGACATTTTTATTGCTTAAAATTTATATTCATACAACATGATTGTCGAATTCAAGTTTTATAAAATATACTTCTGAGTAAAAAAAAAAAAAAAACTACTTTTTAAGCCTCCATGATATATACTCTTATAACATTAGACTCCTAAGACATTTTTCATTCTAACAACCCACCCTTAGTTTTAGAATTTACATTTTCATCATTCAATATAATAACGCTAAAATACTAAAACTTGCCAAACTAAGAAGCACTTCATGCTCTAAAAATATTTATTAATAATAACGAATTCCACACCCTACAAAATAATGTTTAAAATACTTCATCTTTGTTAAATTAAATATAATACATGTACTTTTTAATTTCACTGTCCTCTTTTTCACTAATTTCAACTGTCGTATCACTAGCAAAAACCAAGTCATCTGCAAAAAGTAGATAACAAGGCATCTCGCTAATACCATTTGTAAGTATCTCCATCACCAATACAAAGGCCAATAAGCTCAATATATATAAATGATGGATTCATTTTCTAATTGAAAAAAATTTAATCACCCTAAAAGGATTTCTAACACAAGCTCGTGGCATATATATCTTTAATAACTTCAAATTACCTTTGACACACCATTTCCCTTCATTTGCCCCAAATAATTCTATTGGTACTCATCATATACATTCCTAAGATCCATAAAATTAAATATAATAGCATGCACTTTTTATCATATAGCCAATACAAGAAGTCATCGTCAAGCTATTTTGGATGGCCATTTGAATTCTTCTTTAGCAGCCGCACTTTTAATAGAATGTTGGCATCCGTCCAAACTACTTCTAACAATCAAAAGCTAAGCCTTCCTTTGCATTAACCATTTCATTTAATTTTATCTAAAATGTTCCACTACTGTTAACAAACTGTACCATATTTCATTTCGCCCATTTTTCCAACTAATAATCAAGGTAAACTCACCGCTCCCCCACTTCTCAATTTTCTCCTCCCAAAGACCCCTCACAATTCTAACTTCTTTATTTTTATTTAATCTATAGTTGAAATCTTTTTAATATATTAAAATTTTCATAATGAAGGGTTCAGTTTTTCTTTGGGAGTTAAACATGGGTTGCCTTTAAATAAATGTATGCTTGCCAGAAAGTCTTTTATTACTCAATAATAACGACCAAACTAAAGTAGCCATTCCACCTTAAATCATTAAATTGATTCTTTTATTGTTTCCGAGATGATTGTGAACGTTTAATTTTTTTGATAGATGATTTTATAATTGCAGTGATCATTACATGATAAATTATTAAATTGATTATTTTATTGTTTCCTAAATAGAACAGAAATTATTTTATGTATTCAATCATTTTATTTGACTGGTTTAAAGTTAAATGATTACTAAGTAGCATGTCAGACTCTTGAACTATGTTTAATGTCAAACACTTGTTATGTCATCCTAGCTTATATTGAAGCCAGTGTTTTTTTCTTTTTTTTTTCTTGACACTCTTGAAGGTAAATCTAGCAGTTGAGTAATGCAATATCAATATATAAGTTGTGGCCTAATTTTTTTTACATGCACTCTAAAATGCATTCTAAGATCTTTCAATCGTGATGTCTTGATGCTAAAATACAAATAATTTGATACCTTTATGCAATACAAATAATTCTATTTAATAGGAAGTGCTAAATAACTTGTATAAAAACACACTTGGCATCTTCTCAGTCAATAATGAAAAATACAGCATTACTATATCACAATTCAACTCTAAATTTTAAAATATATACTAAACTTTATATATACTCAGATCTTTAAATCACAACGCCTTGATTCCACTCTATCAACTCCACTGTGTTAACCCCCATAGTAATCACTCACTGATGATCATCATACTTCAAAATTATTTTTTCAATAACATGCTCCCACGTCACCACTTCCTTTAAGATCTTTGGCTACATTGCCAACATGGCCGTCTCTGGTCCACCATGCCCCTCCACATCCTCGAAGAAATTAGGTCCTCCAAGAGAAGCATATGCTACTATAAAGACAATTCAATTGAAATGCTCTCGATCCATGTCACCATTATAGTGATGAGAAACATCATTCCTCTATGCTACAGCTAAATGTGTCACACACTTGTCTAATGAAATTAACAACTATCCGAAATCCTACTTTATGTTGACATGGAAGAAAAGCTTCCCTTCATCCTCCTTTACTTTGGGCATGATTACCTTAAGTTTGATGTTCATCTCCACCTGATCAAGTACGGTTCCCTCAAAGTTAATTTTTGATTGTTTAATTTGCTTTAACTGTGTTGGTATCTACCTAATACAGCTAGTTAAAACCCAATAGATTTATGTTGAAAGTTTAAGTATCATTATTTAACCTCAAGTAATCGGCTAATAAGAAACCTATCATACTCTTTCAAATATCTTAATCTTAAAACCATGATTGATTTGTTCTATCAATTATAAGAACTAAAATTCCTTACTTATAAGCAATAAATATACATATTCAACACTCAATTGTACTTTGATAGCCCTTTATATCATTAAATTTAAAATATTATTCTAAAATTCAAGAACCGGACACTTATCCACTTAATTGTTAGATATATGTTAAGCTTCCCTTAGGATTATATGGAACATGAATAAAGAACAAAATTAATTAAATACCATGAAAAGGCATGTCAACTCATTTTACAAAAAGATGAGAATTTTCTTTTAAATCAAATATGAAAGATATTATAAAATTCTTTGAAAGGAATATCTAAAGAAAGTGTCAATGATTTCTCAGAGATCATAGGCTTGGCACAAATACAGCAAACGATCTATAAAAGACAGCCACTACGATTCTGTGTGCAAAATTTTAGAATTTAAAATATGTTTGACCTAGCATAAATGATAATCAATAAGAAATTCAACATGAATGGCTTACATAAAATATATTACAAATACAATCCACAAATAATCTCAATAATAGCCATAACAGGAATGCAAACATAGAAAATGATACAAAGGAAGTCTAGCATGAATTAACATGGAAATTGTCGATATAACTTTCCAAAATCCGATAAATAATTACTAGAAAAAGATCAGAGGCATACGCAATCAGTTCTCTCGCCGTAACTCTTGTTAGGTCTAATCCTTCGTGCGTTTTAGGATTATTTTCTTCATATTCCTGCACATATATGAAAAATTTTCTTGCTCTGCGTTTTTCAAACAAACCCATTAGCGGAGACTTCAGTGCCTCCATGTCAGTTGCAGGAACCTTGTGAACCTACACAAACGAAGAAAAGAAGTGTCAAAGCAGGAAAAATATGATGAGAAAGCATGTATGGTAAACATAAACCAATATGCAACTAGTTAAAAAGGGGTTACCTTTCCTTTGTTATAGACATAGCTCCCATCTACTGCTTTAAAAGACAAATACTTCGTAACATCTGTGTGTATGAGTACACGAACTAAAGTGCCATTTGCCATCATGAACTAAACATAAGAACATAAAATAATTTCACAATTTCTTCTAAGATAAAGGTGTACAATTGGTTCATATAGTTTATAAAGCAGCAGAGTAGAAAAAATGCAAGTATGCTGATAGTAAGCAGTGTTATACAGATGTAAGGGGTTTAGAGTCGAACAAAAAAGCAGTACAATAAAAGAATTAAAAAAATGTAATCAAATATGCTTCGAGTTTCCGAGTAACCCACCGTATATGCCGTACTTCTGTTGATCGGATTCACCCAAAACAGATGGTTTGAGCAGCAATCATGTTCAAAAAATCCAAAGAGAAACTTACTATTCTTTCTATGACAAATAGAATAGGAACATTTACATGCATACCACTCAATTCCTATATATTTACATATCTAACCGACAGACTTTAATTTTTACATACACACCACCTTACCAATGNACCTTACCAATGTATGAAGAGGTGTATTCCACTTTTTAAACGTTAAAAAAATGTATTTTTGATGTGATATGAAAGACTTGGATGGCATAAATGTAAAAAGTAAAGTTCAGATATGTAAATATATATATTGAAATAGGGTGGTATCTATGTAACTGCCCTAATAGAATAATGAATGAGTCAAAATGCTCCAAAACGACAACTGAACAGTGACACGCCTCTTTTGGCTTATAGTTAAAGGGAAAACCACAGAGGTATATAGCTAGCATTTAATTTAAAAAAAAACCATATGAAACCAATAAGAAAGTTTGCATGGATCAACTTTTATAAAAAACATGTACCCAAGAAATGTTGGAAGTGTTAACATTTCACAACAAGCTTTTCACTCATTATACTAGACAAATGGGCTCAAATATGTTGAAACTGAAATAGGATGCTAAAACCAGCAGACACTTCACAATAGAAAACATTATCTTATCTACCTTACTTCTGTATAATAAAATAAGAACTTAAAAGAACCTGCATTTCTCAAAATAAAATCAACATAAATCTGGCCATTCATTTGGAAAAGCAATCTCAAGTGCCTTTATACAGATTCATACTACTCTGAATGCTTATAAAAAATCTAAGATATTTCAGGTGTGTTTGGGGCAGCTTATTGTTGTGTTTGGCGTTTTAAAAACACCCATCTGTTTGGTTCGTGCGTGCCTTCGACGGGTTGAAAACGGGGTTTAGGAAGCAGGCCGCGGGATCGACTCCGCGTCCCGCTTCAAAGAGTTGAGTCTGATCAGGAATTACCTTCCGTGCCTTTCTTCTCAGCATACCGCCACTCAAGCTAATCCGCCCTTCAGATTTTCCGATCAAGTTGCAGTAATGTCTAGCACGAACATGGAGCGCAGTGGTGGATCCAAAAACGGAAAGCGGCGGAGTGGTGGAGTCGGCTGCCTGAACAAAGTGTTGGCAGCGAAGCCGTCTCCATTCAAATCCCGCCCTTCGATTGCTTCTCTGATGCTTCTTCCATCTTCCCACCGCTCGACGCTTATTGTCAGATACTCGTCAGCGGTGGGATGTGTGCTTACTATTCCGCCGGAGATTCCTCCTGAAATGTCTTGCAAAGTGGAGTTGTCTGCTTCTGTGGCGGTGATTGATGCTCCGACAGTTGAGTCAGAACGGAGGAAGAAGAAGGTAGAGGGCATGAGGGCATGCTTCGATCTAATGGCGGAGAGGCGAAGACGCAAAAGGCTTAATGATCGACTCTCTATGCTTCGATCTGTTGGTTCCTAAGATCAGCAAGCTATTTATTGCGAAAACCTCAATTTCATTTTCTCAAAAAAAGAAAAAAAGTAACTTCATTTTGAAGTTCTTTATTGGCTTAATGATCAACAAAGCTTGAGGTTGAAGCACACATACATTGGCTAGGTATTACAAGAACATATTCAAAATAACAAAAGTAAAATGTTGATCAAGGCAAGGGATTTCATTTTATTCAGTTGGGCTTGTTGTGATTCCACTTATATAAATTGTCAGTAGAGCGTATCTTTGCTTTATATATACCCGACCAATTCTAGCTATCATCCTCTTCTACCATGCACATTTCTTGCTCTAACCTATTGTGTTAGTTGCGCGTAGCTTTGCTTTATATATTGAGGACAATTTCATCTTTTTTCTTTACTATTCTGCATTAGTTTTTTGCTTCTACAGTATCAAATATATTGTCAAGATAGTTCTGTTACAATAACATTACTTAACATGGGCAGAATTGTCATTTATCCACAAACAACTGCAAATCAATTGTTTTCAAACAGCTGTCCCAAACAATCAGCCAGCTTATTCAGATAAACTGTTGATCAGCTGAATAAGCTGCTTATCTGAATAAGTTGGATAAGCCGCAGCTGCCCCAAACAGACCCTTCGTGTTAATTCCAGGAATGAACAACCACAATTACTCATTTGGATGATTGAAATTAGAAAGCATGTTTTGAAAAATGGTGAATAAATTGGATTTCATCATTTGGTTGGATGTATCTAAAAATAAATATCGATAAAATTATAAGAAAACCTTCAAAATCTATTAAAAGTGATAGTTTTCTTTTCTAAACAAAAAAGTTGAAAATAAAAACATCACCCTTTAGAAGATTTTTTCCTATAAAATTCTTTTTAGTGAAATAATCATTGTTGTGTCCTTCTAAGAAAAAGTGTCTTATCCAATATTGTTAATTTAAGAAAAAGGGGCAGAGTTGTAACTATGGGCGATCAAATCATTAAAGGTACGAACGTTTTAGATAACTCGAGTCTATTGTTCAAAAAGATGGTGAAATAGATAAGGATGTTATTAATAGAACTCAAGTTGGTTGGTTGAAGTGGAGGAATGCATCGAAACGATCGTGTGATAGAAAAATACTGCTTAAACTGAAAGGAAAAATTTATAAGATGGTGGTGAGACTTGCAATGCTCTATAACACAGATTGTTGGCCTTTAAAAGAGAAGCATAAAACAAAGTTAAGTGTTGCTGAGATGAGAATGCTTAGGTGGATGAGTGGCTTGACAATTAGAGACAAAATGTGAAATGAATATATCTGTGATAGGGTTGGAGTAGCTCCAGTGGCAGACAAGATTAAAGAGAGTCGTTTGTTACACCGCTCATGGGAATAGTCCAAGAGGGACCGGTAAAATGCTTTCCCACCAGCCCGCCAAACCAAAAGGTGGGTCTATCCTGCGCGAATGAAGAGGCGGGGAGGCGCTCTGTCGTAGGAGAAGAAGGCAAAGAAAGGTCGGGTCCATGAGAGGCTTAATTACATACTCAAGGAGGATAAATTAAAAGGGGTTTGGAGGAAAAGTGGAAAATGAAAGTTTTCAAAGGGTCGTGGGAGGATTCTTTAAGAGGGAAAATCTAGGATTTGTTTTCGTTTATATGTTATTTTGTGGTTGTTGTATTTTCTTCTTTTGGGTGTTGTTCCTAGCGACGTCTAGATTGTGGGAGAGCTGATCTATCTCTCGAAAGTAGATCATCTTTTGTATCTTGCTTATTTTTCCTTTGATTGTTGTGAGAGCAGCTCTTATTTGTTTTTCTCCACCTATCTATTGTGGTTTCATCATGGTTTGTTCGCTGATTTTGATGCCAAGGCGTATCATCTTCTTAGATGCTTTGGTCACATTAAACATCGATGATCTGATGATCTGATGATCCGATTAGGAGAGTAGATGTTTTAGATGTGATTGAGGTTAAGAAAGGCAAGCTAGACCTAAAAGACTTGGGTATATTGTATAAAAAAATGATCTTAATCTATTAGAAGTAGATGAAAATATGTCGCTCAATAGGATGCAATGGAGAAAAAGGATTCATGTGGCCAACCCCACTTAGTGGGATAAAGGCTTATTCTTGTTGATGCTTTTGAGTGATGACAATTTCATAAAACTAGAGGAAGGAAGAATTCATTAGAATTTTTAAATTAGTTGCAAGTATCAATTTGACAATATCCTAAGCCACCAATTTTTCTATAATTAAACTGCTGGTCTAAATAAGCAGTTTACAAAGCAATAACATTTGGCTATCTCAAGAACTTGAATACATGCTTGCACGTGCTTCTCTCTCGACCTTACATGAATTGCAAACGTATGAATTGCTACTTTAGTCAAATATACTACAATAAACATTTCCCAGAAATGCAACCTTATCAAATAAAACAATTGGCTAGAATACATTCTTCAATTCCAAATAATGATTTTACAGGGATATGTAAATGCACAAAAAAGACATTTTACAAAGTAAATGCACATGAATCAGCATGCATGTTGCATATATATAAATACAAGGGAGTATCCTAATGTAAAATTCCATTGTCAATTTCCTTTTCATTGTTGGTTAAAGAAAAAAATGTAGCTAAAAGTACCTTGTAACATAATTTAAAATATTTACAGGTTTTAAGTTCAGCTGGTTTTAAGAATGCATCTTCTTGGAATGAACNTCTGGTTTTAAGAATGCATCTTCTTGGAATGAACAGAACAAAAAGAAGATCAACCTAAGCATAAAGTTAAATGATGCCAAATAGTTTATATGAAGCTTTTAAATAGAGATGGTTTAGGCTGATTGAATGAAACAGAGTGATTTTTCCTCCACAATAACCAACGCCACTTTCCAACATTCATTAAATATTAGTGCTGGAATAATAAAATGCATTAAAAACAGGGTATAAAGCTTGGTTAACCGCAAAAATCCATTTCATAATCAATAAATAGTAGATGAAAGTAAAGATCCACAATTGCTGATCATTTTCCACTTGGAAATAACAAAAATTGCAATTTGAGGAAGACAATAGATCTAAAATGTCAGTGATAGCGACAACACCATCCCTTATAAGATTTCAAGGAAGACTACTAATATTGACTATCAAAGCCCTTGAGTCCCAAAATTTCAGTTGTCAAGGTTACCAACATTAATCGATCAGCTAAAATGTGCTTAATTTGAGTAATTGAAGGCATCCAAAGCACCATAAATCACCGAATAGTAAATTTGCCAAGTAGTTCTTCTTATGTTATTCCATAGTTAAAATGAAGGATGACGGTAAACCAGCTCTCAAACTTAAACTGGCCCAAGTTATCATATAATGGAAACCGTTGAGTCAACTCAACACATTTCCTTGTTTCTTCATGTCAGCAAGGTTCTAGCTCAAGAAAGATTGCCAACATTTATCCATAATCAAGAATCCTTAACTCTGTCAAATGCAAAAATTGTAAATCTGGCTCATTTTTTTATGTACTTTTGGGCTGGACTGAATTCTGTTCTACTAAAGCTTCTAAAAATGGAGAACAACTGTAACATTCCTGATTGTTTTTAAAAGGGATGTAACATTCCTGATTGTTTTTAAAGTTAAAAATGGAGAACAAATTTAAATCCCTAAAAGCAGAAAAGCAGTACAAGATGGGTCAAACTTTTGTTCTCCTGAAGATCTTACAGGTGGTTCTTTTTTCTTTTTTTTTATTTCTGTTTTTTCAAAGTTAGCCGTATCAACCAAACTCAAAGGGCTGATAAAAATGTTAAAGTCATAAAACAATGTTTCTGATAAATACCATAGGTAAGTTGTATTAGAATAACATGGCATTGACGCCAAAGTGGCTCCTCACGAGATTATCACCTAAATGCAAACACAGTAGTTTTAACTTATCCTGCCTTTTGGATGAATCAATAAATTTTCACTAAAAAAACATTTTTTCCAAGAAAAATATAATAGAGGTAGAGTTAGGCAAAAAAGATTTATCAAGTCCCATAATCATGAAAAAAATTATACTGGTTATGAAATAGTTATTAGGAGATTTAAGACTTTTTCTTCTATTTGAAAAGCTATGGCAATGTCACATGAGTTACAGTTCAATAGGATGTGGCAGTTGGTTTACCGCACTTTAGCTAAAATATAATAAGATTAAAATTAGGTATCTAATGAAATCAAAATTAGCAAAAGCTTCATGTCTTTCTATGACCTTAAAAAATCTTTGCCAATATAGCAGTAAAAATACAAAGAAAGAAGGGCACCTTCGGGATCATGTCAACATTGTAATCTCTACTAGGACCAAGGTTTGTTGGCGGTTTATCACTTCCTCTAAACCTTTTCCACAACTGCAACAAAAAGTAACAAAAAAAGGTAAATTTACAACATTGGGTGGAAAAAACCTAATTATCATAAGCATGAAAAATGTAAATGTGACAGCACAAAAAAAAAAGAGAAATTGCTTTAAATGACAAACATTAGTTTCAAACACTTAGGCATGTAGGCAAGTACTAGCAGAGGCATGGCACTCTTTGTACTAAAAATGTCGGGTGTTCTAACTAAGCAACAGCTAGTTGTGTATTGCCAATAATTTCGGTAGATAATAAGATCCATTCATTTAGTAAGACTGCAGGATCTCATGCCTCTGCAATATAAACAATAGTAGAAAAGGAATTTACAAGCATATTACTGAATTGTTATATGTTTGCATATCTAGCACATAATTTTTACATTTGCAAAGTTAAAACCCTAATCTTCAAATAATGTCAAATATATCATTAATATCAACTTATCTAAAATGAAAATGTAAAATACACATTCCCATCAATTTATTTTAATGTCACTTAGATGATATTAGATATGAAAATACATAAGAATTCAATGACATGTATGTAAATCTCCCAAGTTGAAAATGCTGCTTACTTGAATGAGATTAAGTGAAGATGACTCCCCCCCATAGTAGTCATTCCGATCCATGTGCAGAACCTATTGTAATTATGAAATATAGATGAATAAAATATCTTCAGCAGGTACACAATAATGCAACGAAACACTCTGTCCTGATGCAAAAAGCAAAAGTCTAACACTAGTAGCATCAATCACTTCGATAAAAAGAAAAGAATAAAGAAAATGAAGGTTAAGGAACAAAAAATTGAGAGACTGAACTCCCAAACGAAGTATGAAAGCTGGCGCACACAAGAAAAAGCTCTAACTGAAAGTGAAGCCACAAAAAAAAAACAAAAAACCATTTCTTTTGATCAATTTAACAGAATCACAAGCATATACTGTTAAATTTGACTGATTCGTACTTGTGGAAGTCGTAACAATCAACAACAAAGGAGTCTACAAGCCAAACTAAAAGTCACAACAAAAAGTAATGTGTGTGTGTGTGTGTGTGTGTGTGTGTGTGAGAGAGAGAGAGAGAGAGAGAGAGAGAGAGAGAGAGAGAGAGAGAGAGAGAGAGGATAATAAGCCTTGCGTTGAGAGCAGTAGTACAAAACTCTCGCAAAGCATAATTCAACTGAAAATGCCAACAACAATTCCATGTCAACCCCTCATAAAGAATTTAAGTAAGGCATAATCACTGTGCAGCGCAACGGCCACCTTTAATATTCAAAACAGACAGCAATAACACTGATCGAAAACCATAACCTATATCAGATCCGTATCAATAAATGCATAATCATGCCGAGCCTCCAACATTACAGAGCCGATTCAACTACAAATTTTTACTATTTAAAACACCAATCATAAACCAGAAGAAATACATCGGAAGCAGTTAAGCTCGTCCAATTCAGCGTAAACCAGCCCTCCCTTCCAATTAAAAACGATCGCACCGACAATAAGACGGTAAAAATAGACAGCAAGAACTTGAGATCGACAAATTCAGCAAAAAAACCATTCATTTCACCCGATTAAAAATGATCGCACCGCAGATTTCCGATTCAATAAAAGAAATTTAGATCAAACGAGAGATCAGCAGCGAATAGAACAGGAAAACCTTGAGGCCATCAACGGAGAGCAGGCCACTAAGGATGCACTCTTTCAGTCCGGTTCCGAGCACTATCACATCGTATTCTTCATCCATGGCGACGTACGGGGAAGAGGGAGGAGAGAGTGAGAAAAAGAATCAGAGAGGCAACTCGTGGAAGTAAAGAGGTTTTGGTCGCCTGCGCGATAGGAAAAGCCCGAAGAACAGGGCTTCATTTATCATTACTGTTATTAAAAAGAAGATTTAATAGAAAAACAAATGGGAAGTAAATAATTACTCATTAGCCCCTCATATCTATATCTAATCGAAACATAATTTATTTTTAATTTAATGAATTTCATATATAAAATGCCAATTTAATTAGTTCACGAAGCATTTAAATTAGCAGTTCAGCTTTAAATAAATAAAGATCCAAATTCACTAAAATAAATAAGGGGCATTCACATACTTACCATTGATTTTCTATGTATTTACATATATAACACCTATTTTTTTTATTTTTACAATTATATCACCGTAATCGTACATATCGCATAAACGAGATATCATTTTAGGATGATCAAACACCCACAAAGACTTGCTTGCGGTAAGATCTTTCCTAAATGGTTAGTTTGGTGTCCCCATAACTAGTTGGGAGGGTGGCAAAGGCCATTACAGCTTTCTTAATGTCTGAATGGTTCATATTGGATGGACGAGATGAATGCCAGGACCAATCCAAAATAATTAAGTTTGGAAATAGTTGCATTGGTTTAGCCTTGATAGGCTTGTATTTAGATGATTTTAATGTTATAATTATCATGAAATAAGATCTTTGACATTTAAATTTGTGCTATTTAAACTTTATTTAATTTAAAAATAATTTTTTAAGCAATCACTATTATTAAATGCAACTTTAGAGTTGATTTTAAATCCTATAATGCATACATTGTGCTAAATTTTATACTTAACTGGATGAAAGTTTTACACTCTAATTCTTTAGATGTCTTATATAATAAGCTTGAAAATATTATGAGTCTTAAAAAATATACATTACAAAAGTGCAACATATAAAAAAAAAATTAGGAGTAACAATGTAGCAGTTGGAACTCTCGCCCATCGAGATATTGTTCACCTTCTCCTAAAGGCCTCGCAATAGTGCCTCATTAGTGTAACTTCAAATGAGCTCGCCCATCATAGGATTGTTCCCATGCAAGCACACTTAACATTGGAGTTTTTGATGAAATATCACCATTCTACTTAAAGCTTCATTCTACTTAAGGGGATTCACAATCTCTCTCACTTAAGTAGCCGACGTTCTCATCAATTTTCTTACCTCAGATCCACCAAGCACATATGAATCTAGAGGTGGCCCATATAATTCAAGAAGTGACTCTTATGATGCAGTACTTTGTTTTGTATGACACCCAGTTCTCATATTCACATTGGTGTAATACAATGTACCATTTCTAACAAGCCGAATTCTCATCCATCGAGATATTGTTCGCTTTGATCTAGAGGCCTCACAGTTTTGCCCCATTGGTGTAACTTTCCAAGGGGTCACCAATCCAAGGATTCCTCCCATGCACACACACTTAACTTTGGAGTTTTTGATGAAATTCCAGCATTATACCAAAAGACTCCTTAGAGTTTAGAATTTCAGCTTCATCTCCCACCCATCGACATACTATCCTCCTTAGCCTAAATGCCTCATGATTTTGTCCCATTGTTGTAGCTTCTTAGGATGTCACCATCCTAAGTGTGCTTAATTGTAAATACACTTGAGTTTGGAGTTTTTGCTAAAATTTTATTGTAACACCAAAAAGCGTCTCAATATTTAAGAGTTTATTTTTTTTTCTACTTAAGGGGTTTCATAAACAACTAAATAAATGTCATTAAGGATCAATCATTGGAGCATGAACTATTAAAATGTGGCCAAAATTTTACGATTATCAAGACGAGAATAGATAATTGGGAGGTAATTAGATTACAACTATTATTTATGAATAACTAATGAATTTAAATCTATGTTTTTTATTTATTTATCTATATTTGAAAACAATGACAACACCATTAAAAAAAAAAATCTAAATCAAATGTAAAATAAAATACCTTGCTCTTGTGTGCCTCATCAACCATACATTGTTTTTGTTTACTCATTTAAGCATTAATTATTTAATTAAGTAATGATAATGAGCTATCAAAATAACATAGTAGAACAGTTGTGGTTCTTTAATCTAAACCATGAAAGTAATTATATCATTCGTTGAACCTATGAATATCAAAATATGGCTATAAAGATTATCAAATCTTTAAAACAATACATTATTGTATAATCATGATTCATCAAGTTTATTTTTTTATTTGAGTGTCTAATATACTTATCATAACTTATTAGTTTTTCTTCTAATAAGATTCTATTTAGATGACTGAAAAAAGAAAAGCTTTATTATATGTAAAATTGTGAAAAAAAATAAACCAAATCCAAAGATGATTTATGAACTTGATTGTGGCTTCTTGGTTGAAAGAAATTATGAGAGGCTTTGGGTTTTCTGCATTGAGTTTTCTTTTGACATTGATCATTTCCAAGTCTCAACATACCTTATTGTGAATCATCTGAATGGTTTGCTTGTTTCTTCCTTTTATTTAATACTTGTTTGTCCTTAACCTTCTGTGCTGAAGGAAATGAAGAATATATGCATAGAAATTAAAAATTGATATGGTGTGTGCTGCTTATGTGTGAAGTATCTGGTTCATAGTGTGTATGCTGTAATCATGTTTTTAATTTATGAATAATGAAAGATCTCACTGCTTTGATATCTATGGATTACATTTATTGTCGGTTGCCTAATAGTTTAGTATTAGAGCATTTTGTATCTTTAAAAAATTTATAAAGAAGTTAGTTTTAGAGTTTAATATAGAAATGTATGATGGAAAGAATGATTTTAAGTTTGAAAAATAAAAATTGAAGTGATATGGATTCAAGAAGGGGTAGAAAAAGCTTTGTTATTTGAAACAAAATTATCATTAACAGTATCTGATAAAAAAGTTAATATTCAGAGAAATGTGTTATAACTCGATCTTCTTTTGTTTACGTGATTAAGTCTTCAGAATGGTATCTCATGTTATAATTATATATAAAGTTAGAAGAATTATAAATACAAAAGACTCTTCCTAATAGAATATACTTTAAAGGAGAAACCTTTGGTTATAAGGTGGATGAGTGGTTGACGAAGCGATTCGATTCCGCATCTCGAAGTCCTTTCGGCGGCGAAGCCAATAATCTTTTTTGCTTCGGCGGACGAAGGCGGCAATCTTTCGCTTCGGTAGGCGAATCTCGGACTCGAGCAAACTTATCGTCCTTCATCTCTAAAATGTCTGAAGTCACGTCTAGGACAAGTCAGCCTCTTCAGCCATCTCAGTCCGAACCTTAGAGAAATACATCTGAAAACCATCCCATTCAGATCACTACAGTCTGACTAAATGGTGATAATTTTCTTCGATTGTCACAATTTGTTCGCATGTATCTCCGAGGAAGAGGAAAGATTGGCTATATCACAGGTGATACTGAACAGTCTAACATGAATGACATAACTTATATCATTTGGGATGCGGAAAACTCAATGGTAATGACATAATTGGTCAATTCCATGACTAAAGAGATAAGTGCATATGTGTTACTCTATAACCAAGAAATTATGAGACAGTGTTTCAGAAATTTACTCTGATCTTGAAAAAGTTGGTCAATTTCATGACTAAAGAGATAAGTGCATATGTGTTACTCTACAACCAAGGAATCATGGGATAATGTTTCAGTTCATGTACTCTGATATTTGAAATCAATTCCAAGTTTATGAGTTGAAAAATTTGCCAAGGTGAGGATTCTGTGACAAAGTATTTCAATTCCCTTAAGCAGATTTGGCGGGACCTGAATTTATTCAACGATCATGAGTGGAAATCAAACGATGACAATAACTAGTACAAGAAGATAGTTAGTACTGGCCGAATCTTCAAATTTATTGCAGGTATAAACGTTGAATGTAACGAGGTATGTGGCCGAATAATTGGAAGAAATCCTCTGCCTCCAATTGGTGAAGTTTTTGCGGAGGTAAGGAGAGAAGAGAGTTAGAGACATGTGATGTTGGGAAAGAAGACTGTAGGTTCAACTGAGTCAATGGAAGGATCACCGCTGGCTATTCCTGAAGCTCAAGTAAGCAGGAAAACTTCTCACAACCAGGATGTAGAAAACAAAAAACAACCCGCACTGTGACTACTGTGGAAAGCCACGACATACTCGCGAAAAATGCTGGAAATTGCATGGTAAACCACCTAATGGTGGTAAGGGAAAAAAAGCTTGTGAACATAGCACACCTACTGCAAATGATGCTGAGTCACCTCCACTTAGTAAAGAGCAATTAAGTCATCTTCTTAAATTACTAAAATCTTGCTCAATATCTAATGCTTCTATCGATTCTATAGCACAAACAGGTAGCAATCCTTTGGCTTTTCTAGGAAGTACCACTCCTTGGATAAATGATTTAGAAGCCTCTGATCATATGAGAAGCTGTTCTTAATTATTTGATTCATATTATCCATGTTCCAGTTCCGAAAAAAATCAAAATTGCTGATGACAGTTTTTCACTTATGGCAGGAAAATGAAATATTAAAATTTCAGAAAAAATCTCTTTTAAATCTTTCTTGCATGTTCCAAAACTTACATGTAATCTTCTTTCTGTTTGCAAATTGTCTAAAGATTCTGATTATTTCATTTTTTCTCTCATTCTGATTATGTTTTTCAGGACCGGAACTCAGAGAAGATGATTGAAACTGCTAGAGAAATAAATGGGTTGTACTACTATGATGAAACTGGTTCTGCGAATAAAACAACTCATGGACTAGGTAGTACAAGTTCAAGTTTTGACTATGATTAAGTTATGTTATGGCATAAAAGATTAGGGTCTCCTAGCTTTCCATATCTCAAATCATTATTTCCTAAACTATTTAAAAATATATTGATTGTTTAAAATTTCATTGTGAAGCGTGTATTTTATCTAAAAGTCATTGTGTTTCATTTCCAATAAAATCATATTCTGTTTCAAAACTATTTTATTTGGTGCATAGTGATTTTTGGGGCCCATCTAATGTTAACACACTTTCTGGAAAAAAAATGATTTGTAACATTTATTGATGATCACACGCGAGTTTGCTGGGTGTATTTATTGTAAAAGAAATTTGAAGTTGAACAACGATTTAAAGATTTTTTTCACATGATTGAAAATCAATTTCAAACAAAAATTGTCATTCTGAGAACGGATAATATGACTAAATATTTCAACAAATATTTAAGAACGTTTATTTTGGAAAAAGGTATTCTGCATCAATATTTCACATGATTGAAAATCAATTTCAAACAAAAATTGACAATCGAAGAACGGATAATAGAACTGAATATTTCAACAAATATTTAAGAACGTTTATTTTGGAAAAAAAGGTATTTTGCATCAATACACTTGTCGCGACACATCATAATAAAATGGTATTGTTGAAAGAAAAAATAAACATTTAGTCGAAGTTACTAGAGTACTTATGTTTTCCATGAATGTTCTAAAATATCTTTGGGGTAATGCACTTCTTACCTCATGTTATTTAACAAACATAATGTTATCTTGAGTTCTGAAATTTAAAGCACCTTTACAAGTCTTAAAAAATTAATTTTCCACATTTAGGATAACAACTGATCTCCCTTTAAAAGTTTTTGGATGTGTTTACTATGTGCATGATCTAAATGTGTTTCGCTCAAAACTTGATCCCAAAGCTGAAAAATTTGTTTTTATTGGGTATGCTTCCAATAAATGTGGGTAAAAATGCTTTAATCCTGTAAAAAAAAAAAATTTAAGAGCATGGTTGTCAAGTTTGTCAAGGATCACCCGTTTTTCAAAATAATTTTCTTTAGGGGGAGAACTTAGTTGAAGAAAATAATTTTTGGGAAACTTTACCCATTCTCTTAATTAATTCTGATATGAAAACTAGAGTCAACACTACTAATCCTATTTTGCCAGATGTTACCTTATCAGAGACAGGGGCAGAAGTACTTCCAACGGATCGTAAGCTGCAAGTTTATGCTAGGAAGAATTCCATAAAGTTACTACAACCCCAATTATTCCCTCCGCGGATGTTCAATAACTCAAAGTAACCTTCCCTCTACTTCCACTCCTTCTGATCTTGATCTTCCAATTGCATCCAGAAAAGGAATTTGAACAAGCATGAAACATCCTATCACACAATACTTGTCATATAAAAAACTATCAAAAAATCATCAAGCATTTGTATGTAGAATTTCTAATATGCTTGTTCCTAGAACTATCCAGGAAGCATTAGGTGAATCGAGTTGGAAAATAGCTGTGATAGAAGAAATAAATGCTCTTAAAAGAAATAACACTTGGACAATCATTAATCTACCTAAAGACAAAAAACAGTTAGGTGCAAATGGGTGTTCACGGTGAAGTTTAAAGCTGATGGAAGTGTGGAGAGATACAAAACAAGACTAGTAGCAAAAGCATTTACTCAAACTCATGGTATTGATTACCAAGAGACTTTTGCTCCTGTTACTAAAATTAACTCTATTAAAGTACTTCTTTCTCTTGCAGTTAACTTCAACTGACTACTTCATCAATTTGATGTTAAAAATGTGTTTATAAATGGAGAATTGCAAGAAGAAGTATATATGAACCTACCACCCAGATTTAAAGAAAAATTTGGAAAAGGTGAAGTATGCAAACTAAAAAGTCGTTGTACTAGTTAAAGCAGTCTCCTAGAGCTTGATTTGAGTGTTTTGGTGATGTTATCAAGAGACATGGATTCTCTCAGAACCAAGCTGATCACGTTCTTTTTTTTTCAAACATTCCATAAAAGGTAAAGTAGCCATTGTGATTGTGTATGTAGATGACATAATCATGACAGGGGATGATCCTCTGGAGATTAGCAACTTGAAGAGGAAACTTGAAGCCGAATTTGATATTAAGGACTTGTGAAAGCTGAAATATTTTCTTGGAATGAAGTTTGCAAAATTCAAAGAGGGAATTTTTGTCAATCAACGCAAGTATGTACTTAATTTACTCAAATAAACAGGAATAGCAGGTTGCAAGGCAAAAAATACACCAATTAAACCAAATATAAAATTAAAAACAGCAGCAGCTAATGAGGTAATGGACAAAGCACACTATCAAAGATTGGTAGGGCGACTAATCAATTTGGCTCGCACTCACCCTGACATAGTCTTTGAAGTGAGTGTTATGAGTCAATTCATGCATTCACCTGGACCTACTCACTTCGAAGCTGCATTCTGAATTTTGAGATATCTCAAAAGAACTCCTGGAAAAAAGACTTCTGTTCAAAAAGGGAGAACATCTTATAATAGAGGCCTACACAGATGCAGATTGGGCAGGAGATGTAAATGATAGAAAATCCACATCAGGTTATTGTACTTTTGTAGGCGGAAATCTGGTTACATGGAAAAGTAAAAAACAAAGTGTGGTAGCAAGAACTAGTGTTGAACCAGAATTCCGCTTGATGGCACATGGACTCGGTGAATTATTATGGATAAAAAGACTCATGGAAGAGTTGAAGATTCATATACCTGCACCTATTAAAATTTACTGTGATAACAAGGCTGCAATCTCTATAGCTCATAATCCAGTTCTATTTGACAGAACAAAACATGCAGAAGTTGACATTTCATCAAGGAGAAGATAGATAGTGGTGTTATATGTATGTCCTACATACCTACTGCTAACCAAACAACAGATATTCTAACAAAAAGTCTTTCCAAAGTACAACACGAGAATCTATTTAGCAAGCTTGTCATGAGTAAGATCTTCATGCCAGCTTGACGGGGAGTATTGAAAGATCTCGTAAATAATGATGATTATATTTTGTATTTGTTATAACTCTATATTTAGAGGGTTATAAATTGTAAGAGGGATCTTAAGAATTTCTATTTATGTTTCTCCTTAATTATAGAGATCAGTTGTCTCTTATATTTGTTATTATTCATTTCCTTGCCTACCGTATTCTGTTTTTTTTACTTTCCTTATCAGTAAGTCCTGTAATGGGTATTTATACCCTTCTTTGCATCAATAAGAATAAGCTCTCTTATATTTTTCCATAGCTTTTCATAGTTAATTATGATAGTTTTGATGTTCTAACTGTTAGTGATCATCATAATTCAAATGAACAGATTTATTGATTCTGGTTGCACTTATCATATGAATCATGTTTGAGAGTGATTTACAAATTATATATGAAATTCTAAATGAAGGAAAAGTTCTATTATTCAACAACAAAGCATGCGATGTTATTGGTATTTGATATATTATAATTAAGATGCATGATTGTCAAGTGAGAATTTAAAAAATGTGAGGTACGTTCCAATTTAAAAAGGAACTCTAATTTATTTTAAGACATTGGAAGACACTGAATATGTTTGTAGATCCAAAGGAGCTTTGTCTAAGCTTTTCTAAATTTAGATACGGTTAGATGTTTGCTTTACGATTCTGGTTTCTCTAAGTTTTTCTAGTTGAAGCTCTATGTATTGCATGTTATTTACTAAACATAGCTTCATATAGTGTTATACAAGATTTTAAAACTCCTCAAAAATTATGGACATGAAAACAATCAAATATGAATCATTTTAGAGTTGTTGGTTGTAATGCTCAATCTCATCAGAAAAAATGGGATATTAGAACCTAGATTAACAAAGTCTGTTTTTCATGGTTATCTCAAATGTGCTAAGAGATAAGATTGAGAGATTGTTAGCTTTCTTTGAGATTGATCATTCCCAAGTTTTAACATACCTTGGTGTGAATCACCTAGACAATTTGCTAGTTTCTTTTCTTTACTTTCTACTTCTTTGTTCTTAGCCTTTTGTGCTAAAAGAAACGTATGTCTCTACATAGAGATTAGGATTCATATGAAGCATGCTGCTTATTTGTGAGTTTTAGGTTCGCAGTGCATATGTTGTAATCTCTATATTTCTTTTTGGATCTTAGAGTTGATCAATTTCTATTTGCTTCAAGAACTCTGAAATCAATTGTTAAATCTATAGTATCTCTCTCTTATATGCTTATTAAAAGGATTGATATCGAGATTGCCCCCATGGACATGGAGTTTATGATTTAATTAGTAATCTTATTTTTTGATATATATATATATATATATATNAAAGAAGAAGAAGAAATGAACCCGATTTCTACAAATCATCTGTAATAAAATTTTGCATACAGCTGATCAACTTCTTTTCAAAGGAAAAAAAAATCTATAACACTCGCAGCAGCTTTCATAAACTCTGTTTTCCACAACTAATTTCACAGATAGCCAACAAACCTTTTAAAAATTCTTCACAAGTAAGAAGAAACATCCCTCATTTTGAAAGGCATGAATGCCAGAATCAAAAGAACAAGCAGAATCCCAATAGGAAGAAGCAGCAGCATGATCGGAGGTGGTGGCAATGGAGGCAGTATAAGAGGAAGAAGAAGCAAAGACGCTGTGAGACATGCGAGCAACAAGAAGGATTCCACACTGAAACAGCCCAAAGTCAAGGATTTCGTATTCGTGACCTGAGGGATAGTAGACTTCTTCGGCACTATAAGCCTTCTTCGTCCCGACAATGGCGGCTTCATTCCTTGGCTTTCCATCAAGCTACTGCTGTGCTTTCTAATGCTGAATAAACCTCCAAATCTCAACTCTATATTCAGCTCCTCAAAATTCATTTAATGGAGAGAATCTCCACTATATGCAGAACAGGCAATGCACTCCGATACTTTGAAATCAAGGAAAAAGAATCCCTTTTATTTAAAATCAGAAGAAGAGTTGTTGCAGGCGTCTATGAAGGATCTGGAGCTGCACAAAATCAAACTTTATTTTTTTATTAGAGCAGGCGTTAGAAGCCATAAATCAAACATAACCATATGTGGCACGAGAGAAATCGAGAGTACAGATCCTCTCTACAGATTATGCAAAAAAAAAAAAAAAAAAAAAAAAAAAAAAAAAAAAAAAAAAAA
>JXCR01148091.1:237759-275371 GCA_002079205.1 Phalaenopsis hybrid cultivar
CATCAGCCTTGAGAGAAAAGGGAAGAAGGAGAATGAGGTTGAAAGACTTTGCTTTCCTTTTTAGTTTAAATTTGGTGGTTTACAGAGCGGATGGGGATCTGTTCTTCGGGAAATCGAAAGTGGGCGGATTCATTGTATTGTAATTAATGATTAATGCTTTTTTCTGTCTTTCTGGAGCGGTAAGCGGCTGGAGGGATGAAAGCCACACGATTCAAAATGATTCATCTTTTATAAATGTATTAAGGGGGGGATTTCAATATTACGTACGGCAGTCAAAAGATCTGAATTTTGCACGTGTCTCTGGCTTACAATTAAAACTAATTTGGCGCTGTTATGGTGAGGTTGTATTGGGTTAAAGGTATTTATGTGCTTATAATACACCAATGGTCGGCTACTGGGCTGCTTTATTATAAATGTCTGAAAGTACTTTCAGTAATATGTAAAAGTAGCCTTTTAGCGAGCCTGCTTCAAGTCCAGTCGGGCTCAAAATCACTACGAATAAGTTGTACGAATAAATTGAGTTCGGAACTCGATTTAAAATTGAAATTGAAATTGAAATGAGCTAGTTTATTTTGATCTATTCTAACTCGAAATAAACTCGAACCGGCTCGAAATCGAAAGAAGATAACTCAACAGCTCTAAATTGACTCATAGCTCGTTATATTTGATTCTAGTTTGCATTTTATATAACTTTAACAAATAAAAAATAATTCGAGGAGATCGAGCTAGTTCAAGTCTATCCGTGTATGACTCAAAATCGTCTAAAAAAATTCGAACTGAAGTTTTGGCTCATTGCTTGTCTTCTTCCTCGATCCAAAATTTTATCATTGCACTCAATGTTATTTTCAAGATGTTGAATTAGATTTTGCTTTCTAAATGAAGTATAATTTAAAATAACTTTATAGATTTTTAAGACTTGAAAAAACCAAATGAGTAAAACAATAAAACAAAAAATCATATGGCTGAATTCCTGATATCATCGCTTGCCTGATCAGTTGAACGTAGACCAGAACAATTGAACCAAATTTAGATGATGGGAGTTGGCAACTTGACATTCCCTTTGGAAATATTCTTACTTTTATCAAGCAATATTATATATTTAATTTCCTAAAGTTTGGTTTACTTTGCAAATTATAAGAAGTTTCTTAGAAAGCGTTTAAACGTATTTCTTTAAGTTTTTGCAGCAAAATGAAATGTTAGCAAATTATTGCAAAATGCAATCGCCCTATTTATTAGTATTGAATTTTGTTTTGTGCTGGGAAATTAATGGTCGTAGAGTGATAATTTGAAAAATAAGGGTTAAAACGCTACATCAAGTAGCATTGTCTGTGCACAATGTACAAAACATTTCAAAGGTCTGAAGAAAGTTATCGTATTATTAGATTATGAATAGTCATTGCCAAAAGTTTTTTTCGTATATGTAATGCGGGGTTATATGCTGCACCAATTTTAAGATGCTTCATTTGACCATATTCAAAGCAATTTGTTGCATGGTATTCATGGTGCTTTGTTGCGTGATATTCTGGATACTTTGTTGTATAGTATTCAGGAATATCTTTCTACACAATAGTGTTCGCCGACGGTGGCAGATCGGCATGGACAATTGTGGTCGGCGACTACATAGAACATAAATTATCGTTGGGTTTTCATTACAGAATAACACTGTAATTTGATTATTTATCTCTCGCATTAACTGAAGAGAGTGAGTCGATTTATAAGCTCCAAAGGAAGACATTTTGGTCATGCTGCTATTAACTTTCATAGTCACCCGATTGAACGGGTCATGTTGATTTGGTTAGATCATAGATGTTTTTTTTTAATGATGTAAGAGCCTTAATGACCTCAGAATCGAGTGATATTGAGATCATTGGATTCCTCTGATAAAATTTGGAGTTTATTTGACCATCCAATTAACTATTTAAAACCTCCAAATGTGATTCAATGACTTGATATTGGTAGCATTGGGCTCTGTCGAAACTTATGTTGGCATCATTGGGTTGATCATGTCGAGATAGTCAAATTGACTATAAGCTTGCTGAAATAGGAGCTATGAATGTTTTTTCATTGGGTTGTTTACATACATGGCACTCGAAACATTGTTTTTTACAAATTTAGCACCCATGTTCATCTATTTTTAAAATTTTCACCTAAATATCAAAATTCATGATAAAACTCAAACCCATATATTTCATTTTTATTAAATTCTCAATTGATTGATCATGACATGCTTAAATACACCAACATGCTTAAATACATCAGACTCAGTTTGGTAAGTTGCTCGAGAGTTGAGATTGACCAACAAATAAGCCAAGCTCAAGTCAACACCAACTCGACTCGTAAGCTCGTGAGACTGCTCATTAAAAAAAAAAAGCATTAATATAACACATACTCAAAATATATTAAATTTCAAGATTTTATCTTTAAATTAATACAATTATTAAAAAAATATATTTCATATTTTAATATAAAATAATTTCTTAATATTTATCTCCCAATTAATTATTTCATTTACGTTTTTGCCATAACACACGTTTAAATTATTATTATAATTATTATCTATTTTATAATAAATAAGCTAGCAAGTGAGCTGGACCTAACCCCGAGCTCGATTAATTTAGTTAAGTTTAAGCTCAAGCTGAGGGTGGCTCACACCTAACTGAAGCTTCGTTGCAGAAATAAGAACTCTTAGGATAGTAAATTTGGTCATTTGGGGGCTTGAATTAGGGATCGTGACAAGTTTGCATGATAAGTTTGATTATTGTTGAACTATTTTTGGATGTTTTTGGTATTAGCCCTGCCAAAAGTAATAAGATAAAGAGAAATTTACATCATACCGCACAATTCTTATGTATCTAACACCTAAAATTTGATATTTATATTTATAACATTTATAAACTTTGGTCTTATAAATCTACGGATGAAAATACTTATTTTTATTTTTAAAAAAATTAATAATAATAATATTTTGATGTGATATTAAGGATTTGTGTTGTGCGTATATAAATAAGAAATTTTATATGTCAAATATGTAAATGCATAAGAAGTACAGGGTACATATGTAAATCCTCTGAGATAATTTTCTGCTTAAATATGGCTTTGGCCAAATTTTCTGCTTAAACAGCTCTAAAGTAAAATCCATCATAATCAAATTTAGTAAAACATTTTTTCTACCATTTTTGGTCGCTAATTGCATAGCCCAAGCCGCTTCTTTTTATTCCTGTAAATATAATCAGAAAATTGTGAAGTCAATAAGTTGTTTTTGAAAAAATTAACATAAGAAATTATGTGGAGGACAAAATAGCAGAATCAGAATTTAAATAAGCGGTGAAAATCATTGCACAAAATTCAAATGGCTAACCTCATGTGGAGGACAAAATACCTATTCTCATGCGCCTAATCACTCGATCCCGTGCTGTAAGATAAATGTACTCCAACAAGCTCAAACCCATGACCATAGGAGACCTAGAACTAACTTTATAGATGTCGACTAAAGAGTCATAATAAGCGGCACTATTCATTTCAAAATTAAGCTAATAGCTTTAAAGTACAATTCTAACTAATACCCCGACCCAAAAATTCTCCCAACCAAATCATCAGCAAAGACTTCAATACAATAATGTTGATATATAACGGGCTTAAATTAATTGATTGGCAACATAGTGGGCTGAAAGCTTAATGATCAGTGGGCCTATTAGTGCCTAGTATTACTAGTTCTTATAAATGTCAAGCAAGCGCAAGTATTCACCCGCAATCTGCTACAATATTTCATTTCTCGATCCTGCTGAAATTCTGAACGTACCCATGTCATGTGATGATATTAGCAATCAAGACAATGGTTAATTTCAGCTTTCCCTTCTTACTTTGATCCTGTTAAGTACAAATTTTTTGTGTTACAAATTCCTGCAGATGGTCTCGTAGAATACTGAATATTGGAGTTATCATGGTATCGGAGCATATATGCCTTACAGGATCTCATTGTATTTCTAGCTCTCTGCTTTCTATATTATGCTCTTTTTTTCATTACAAATGTATAGGTCTGCAACTTCAACAATTAATCCTCAAACAAGGTCCTTATTGCATATTGAATTTCACATTTCAAATATTAAATATGTTATCCAAACGCAACTTATCCTTGAAAACCTTAATTTCTCAAATTATTTAGAGGTCATGGGCTTCAAGGATAGTTAGATGCCTATATTCCACCATCGGCAGATAATAATTGTTGTGGTATATATAATAGAAAACGATCGACGACGAAGCGAAAAATAGAATGAGAAAATTCAGACCAAAAGAACTCATAGAACGTGGTTCGACAAATTGTCTATATCCACGAAGTTGCAGAAGATTTTATTAATTGAGGAATTATACTGTTTGATCACGTCGACAATTACAGGACCTCCCACTTGCTCTTTCTCACTTTAAACCAGAGAGTCACCCAAGAAGAAGAAGAATCAGAAAGAGCCCACCTCGTGATTCCTACTGCCTGTAGATATATCGCACGCAAGCTTCAGCCCGATCACCAAGAAGCAACAGTAAGGGGAGCTTTTCCTTTCTGGCGTCTCACTGAAGATCGAAAAACAAATCGCAAGAAACTATTGCTACCTGCTTGCAATTAAATCCTTGACCACGTAACTTTTCTTCCCTGTGCTTTGCGATACTTTCTTCACCCATAAACCAACGCAGAACAAACGAAGAATGAGGGGGAGCAGAAAGCAAGAATATTTCTTTACAGTTTCTTTCTTCTACGAAGCCTTGAAAACCGCCTCGCCTGTAGCAATTTTCTCGTAAGCCTTACACAGGAACCAAATTCGTGAAGCAGCCTTTTGGAGTTCGGTCTCAAAGAAGATGTTTAGAATTCTTCTCTTTTGCTTGCATTTATGGTGGTGAGGCCAACCAAATCAAAGGTCATGCCTCTTCCAAAGAATGAGAGGCGGGAACAGTTGAAAGAGGCAGCAAGCAAATTTTTATTTTCTTAAATCGGGCTCCACCTCAACAAATATCCCACTTGGAGACCGGTACACAAACTTCAACGTCTTATTCCTCAAACTGATATCCTTCACTGGTGGCATCGCCTTTTCTTCAAAAGTGTTATCCCCCACCTCTATAACTCAAGACCCCTGTCTTCAAGCTAGAAGACCAACTGAAGCTGCGCACAACTTCAGTTTCTCGAGAATAACACCCTTAGTCAACATATCAATAGAGTTCTGGTTTTCAAAAATTTTCTCAAGCATCAAGACTTAGTCAACATATCAACAGGGTTCTGATTTTCACAAATTTTTTCAAGCGTAACATAAAAATTCTATGGCCCATCTATGGGCGTAACATTACTCTCCTCCCAAAAAAGTACATTGTCCTCAATGTGAAAAGATGGAAATTGATTGTGGATCACCTAGTAAAGCTCTCACATTGCTTCATAGTCTGGCAATCATTTTCACTTAACCAATACCTCCTTCACTCCCCTTACTCCTCGGTGCACTCCCTCAATCTCTAATGGTTCCAAAATCACCTCCAAGTCCTCTGTCAGCGTTAGCGGTAGAGTAGATGAGGGTGTGTGATCTCCAATCACTCGTCTCAGCTGGGATACATGGAACACTGGGGGTAGTGCGGATGATGGTGGTAACTTCAAATGGTAGGCCACTGCCCCAATGCGTTTCATCACCTTATAAGGCCCAAAGTATCTCAGTGAAAGTTTCTTGCTTCTCCTTCCGGTCAATGTCTTCTGTCAGTAGGGCCTCAGCTTCAAGTAGACTATGTCCCCTGATTCAAATTGCACCTCTCTCCTGTGTTCATTCGCTATCCTCTTCATGAATTGTCGAGCCCTCAGAAGACGCCCCTTGACTCTTTGGTTGGCAGCTGCATTGTCAGTAGTGAGTCCCTTGGGGTCACGGGTTCGAGCCCACCTGAGTGCATCTGCCTTGCAGTGCAGGATATATTAGTATTAGTTTCTTAAAGCAAAGTTCTTAAGACTCCATTGAAATTTTGACACATTCAGAACTTTGACTTACGCCTTTTTGTAACATTCTTCTCTAGAAGAACTATCAACGAGAAGTAATATCTTTTGAATGATGTTGATAATGAAAACCAATGGCCTGACAAGATAGGCATATGAATTTCTTGAAACTTAATTATCATGTGTTCTGGCAACACACGTCTTCTTCAAATACTTACAAGGATCGTGGTTTTGATAAAAGCTCCTTTGTTAGGAGAGAGAAGTAATCCTGTTACTTCTTCTTAGCGCAGGTCAAGGCAAAAAATGAAGACTATCTTCCTAAAACTTCTCATTGAATGGAGATATAAAAAATATGTGGTTTGTTTTATATGTTTTGCTATTTAGGATTGATTTATCAAACATTTTCTCTTACATGTATCATTTTTAGTACTTTTTATGTTCTAGAATATTCATGAAGAGTGATAGAGTTTAATATCTTAGTTTTGTATGTAGGTTTAGTACGTATACAAAAAAGGACAGAAAAACAAGACATTAGAGTTTTCATGTAAGAAAGTTGAAAAGAAAAAAAAAATCACAAGGCCATACCCATACGTGATATAAAACTATATACATGCATGATGTACTATGCCTTTGAGGCTTGCACAAACTCTTTCTATATTAATTCTAAATCTCTCAAGTGGATCAGACACGATCAATTTTATTTCCCCCAATTTCTTTATATAAATATATCTACCATCTTAGTTGTGTGGTTATGAAGACCTATGATTTTTAAGCAAAGACAAACATTAATCTTCATAGAAAAATATTTCAAGTTGTATTCTTCCAATTCATTGGAGATATTTTCCTCTACATGAATTTAAAAGAGTATAATAACTTCAAAAAAAATAAATTGCTTTACAAGCTATTAGCATAATGAATTTTTCAAGTTGTGAATTTAAATCTTTAAAATAATAAAAAAAAACTTGAAATTTTGAAGATGGCCAAATTGCAGAGTTAGAACCAACATTATTTTTTAAAATGCACACAATCACCAAATATCAATTTTTTTTAAGTATTGGGGGAAAAAATATATCGAGAGTGGGACAAAATTAATAAATTGCATGAACCACATAAGAAAAAAAAATATTAAATTTAACTATTTATTAAAAGAATTTGTAAATTCCAAAATGAGTAATTACCCACTCTGGACATAACTTGGTTCCATACCTGACAAGGAGGAGAATTCATGTTTATCAACCAGGCCCGACTTTACTCTCCAGCAGCGGGCAAAGGTTTAAAAAAGCTCTAAAGCCAATCATATAACTAAAAATTCTTATCCCCGCAATCCCTTACGCGATTGACTGCACATTTGAAAATATGTTCTTATAATGAAATATTTCATATGATGAAAGAGTTTTCTCTACATCATCCAGTGTGAAGTCTAATTTCCACAACCAGAATAGAAATTCACTTCGAAATGTAATTTCTCAGTTCCAAGATGGAAATTGACATCAAAATCTAAATTCCATTACCACAATTCCTATTTTGGCAATGCGATATAGAATTCAAAGTGAATTTCTATTTTAAAACTAACAAATTAGATTTCGTGTATGGGGTTTGCGATGACGAGTATGTTTAGTGTTATGATTGACTTTCTATTTGAAAAATAAAATGCGAAAGAAATAAACTCATGCAATGTTTGTTGTAGCTATATTGATAACAAAATTAGATATACTACAAGTTGGTTTGTTTGATATTTTAGTAATGTTAGTTCTGTCGAAGATTATTATTAGTCAAACAATGATTTTCAATCCATTAGGATGACTCCCTCTAATATTATATGCCACTATAGCTACACTAGCTTTCACACAAATATATTTTTGTCATATTTTGTCTCTAAGTGAAGAGTCGATCATGAACTTAAGTATTCTTGTCCCACAACTTTTAACTAAACTCTTAAAACATCATGTGAAAGTGGTCTATTAAGAGTTGTTGAGACGAGAATGTTTAGATGGATGAGTGGCTTTACACTAGTAAAATATGAAAAAGTTGCACTCATGAAAAGATTGTTGTAGCTATAGTGTAAACAAGATTTGAAGAAAATATGGATAAATATTCATCAATAAACGACATTCAACAGCCCTAACAGCCTTAGAAGACTGTTAACATTTTGAATTAAAAGCTATCAAAAACGTTCATTCCTTTTAAAATGTGTTGATTATTGTCATGTTTCATCACCTTTTGTTACCAATGGACGAGTTAATCTACTAAAATAATTAAATACAATTTATTCAAGTGAATGAATTATATAATGTGCTTATTATTCTCATGTTTGAAGATACTCATGGATATTCGTACATCGAGATCCTGGATGTACAACAAACTTTATCCGGATAGAAAATGGGTCACCCAAGAGTTCCACATTAGAAAAGGTGATCCACAAGTAATTTCATCTTTCCACGTTGAGGACAATGTACTTTTTTGGGAGGGGAGTAATGTTACACTCACAGACAGGCCGGTCCAGGAGGGACCGGCCGATTGTAGCACAGCTGGCACACAAGCGGGCCGGTTCTTGTCGCGGAAAGAAGGGGAGGGACCCGGGAGAGGTATAGAGGAAGGAAAGGAGGGGGTGGGGTCCACTCGGGCCATAATCACACATTCAATGAGGAGAAACTGAGGCGAGTTTGGAGGGAAGTTTAGAAGGAAAGTTTTTAAATACTGTATGAAGATTCTATTAAAGGGGGAACCTAGGGTTTGTTTTATTTTCATGCATTATTTTGTGATTGTTGCATTTTCTTCTTTTGGTGTTGTTCCTAGCGACATGTAAGGCGTGGGAGAGCAGATCGACCTCTCGAAAGTAGATCATCATTTGTATCTTGCTTGATTTTCTTTAGATTGATGTAAGTGCAGCCATCATTTGTGTTTTTCCGCCCATCTATTACGATTTCATCATGGTTTGTTCGCTGATTTTGGTGCCGAGACTTATCATATATCTCTTTGATTAATGATTGATCTTGATTTTGTTGGGTTTTTTTCTATACGATATAAAATTTAAAACTCTTCTTGAGAAACAATTGACCAACCAAATAAAAATCCATCACTCAGATGAAGGAGTAGAATATTGTAAAAACTCATTTCAAACTTCTCTAAACCAATCTAGTATTCTACATTAGAATTTGTATCCTTATATGTGTGAGCAAAATGGAATCACTGAACATAAAAATTGCCATATTCTAAAAACTAACAGTACTTTATTCATCGATATACACCTGCCTCACAATCTTTGGGTTAACACTTCTAATAACCCTATACCTCATCAACAGCTTACCTTATCCAAACAAAAACAACACATCACCATACTATATAATTTATAACAGACACTCTGACTACAACTACTTTCAAACCTTTGGACGTTTGATCCCTGGATGCAACCTTATTCTCAGAATAAATTTTCTCCTTTCTCCACTTCATGAGTGTTTCTCAAATATTCTTCTAACTACAATGGTTATATGTGTTGCAATAAAAAAAAATGGTAAGCTTATCATCTTCAGGCATGTCACTTTTCGTGAGCATATTTTCCTGTATTAAAATCTTTCCTAACTATACAAAGCTCCCTTATCAGCTAGTCCATTCATTTTCAATTTATGTTAGTTCCTACTTCTATTAAATCACCACAAAACATTCAACCAACTTCTGCTCCTATAAATCACACTACTTCCTTTTCTTTATCTGACGCCTTACCACTCCTCCACTATCAAACCCAGGTCACTCCTCCCCTCGATTACAACAGTATTTCTCTCCCTGCTCCAGTTTTCCTATATCCCTAGCTCCCAACACATGCCAGTCACACTACGCAGACTTGGTACAAAACCGATAACCTGAAGCCCAAGGTTGTTCTTGATCTTCATAATGCACTATCACTTGTCCAGGATCCTACCTACTATACTATTGTTGTCAAAGAAAATAAGTGAAGAGCTGCTATTTCAGAAAAATTCCCGGCCTTAAAATCTCAAGTAACAAGAAGCTTAGTTCCTGTTCACACAAACCAAATTTTGTTGGTTGTAAATGGATATATAGAACCAAATATATTAATGAAGGACACATTGTGCACTACAAAGTTCGTTAAGTGACTCAAGGGTATAAACAAAAATTTGGCATTGATTATCGCAAAACTTTGAGCCCAGTTGCCAAAATGCCTACCATTTGGATACTTATTTCCGTCGCTATTCATCATAGCTGGCCAATTTACTCAAACGGATGTATCTAATGCATTCACATGGTCAACATCAAGAGAAATTTTATATACAACAACCTTTAGGATTTATGGATAAGCAACATTCAAATTATGTCTGCTTCTTACACAAAGTAATTTATAGATTAAAACAATCTTTTAGCCAGTGGTTTGCAACCCTCTCTGATCACCTCAAACCGCTTGGGTTCTCTCAAAATCAGGCTGATCCTTCACTCCTTATATACATGCACCAAACTGCAGTTGTGCATTCTCTTATACGGGTCGATATTTTACTCACTAGTAATGCAACAATGTTGCATCTAAACTTCCAGCTAACCTACATCAATGCTTCAATATGCAGACATTAAACGACGTATCCTACTTCCTAGGAATACACACTGCTAAACAACATACGGTCTGCATTTAAACCAATCCACTTAAGCCTCAGATACTGTTCATCGAGTTCGTATGATAGATGCAAACCATTCCACAACCCAGCTACCAACAAAAGTACCTTAAACACTTATTCATCTAATTCAATCCATCATAATGTTCACTATCACTTAGTTGGCTCACTCCAACAGTTAACTATAACATGGCTGGATCAATCGTCTGTTGTCAAACACTTATGTCAAGGAGTGCATCATCCTTCTCCAATTCGCACTCAGAAGTAAAAGCGCTTGCTTTGTTAAATTAAAGCCACTATATCATATGGTCTTCCAATACATCGTGGCTCTCTATATCTCCAAGCTTACTCTAAGCCTCCTGTTCCAATTGAACTATTGATTTTACTGATCACAAGTCTACCACTGGCTGTTGAATGTTTTTTGGCTCAATTTTAATTTCTTGGACTGTGAAGAAATATACACTTGCTCTTTCCTTAACCAAAGTTATATATTGTGACCTTGCGACTGCATAACATCTATTATTTGGCTTCGTTGATTGCATAATGAGTTTGGTAAAGCTATAACTGCTCTTACAACTTTTTTTTGTGATAATATCTCAGCTATTGCTTTAGCCAACAGCCTAGTTTTTCATGCCCACACAAAGCATATGAATCTTGATTTTCATTTTAGTCGTGATTGTATCAAACCACTTCAAATTGTGGTGCATCATATAAACACTAAGGATCACCAAGAAGATATACTTATGAATTGTCTTCTTACACCTCATTTCAATGTTCTTAGAAACAGATTGACGATCCCCACGGATCCTGACTTTGATGAACTGTGACAAGCCACTATAATTATTCAACCACAATCTGCTATGACATTTCATTTCTCAGTCTTGCTGCAATCCTGGTCATACACCCGTCATGTAATGATAACAAACTCTAGCATTCTGTTATCAGCATAATTCTCTAAGCTTTTATAAGCTGCAACGTATTAGCAATCAAGATTATGGTGAATTTCAGCTTTTCCTCGAAACTCTTATTGTAATTGCAGATGTTTTGTACTATAAATTCCAGCCATTGATCTTGCAGAATGCTGAATATTGGACTTTCTCAATAATCTGTATAAATCATGACTAGAATACTTCAGAATGTGGGCATATTTTGCATGAGAATCAGCAATTTTAGATTTATGAATTCATTTATTTTGTTTTACATAAAAAACTGTTTGGTTTCAACGACCATGATTACTAGTTATTGGAGTGTTGGCAATTTCGATTCTTGGATTGTCAATAACTATGTAGTCAGCGAATCCTCTACTAATGCCTCCATGACACACTCAATATTTTATTTAAGATGGTGTTAATGCTAAGCTTTTTAATTTTTCTCCGCAAAGAAATGACTTAATGTAAACTTTTGTCTTAAGTAACAATGTCTAATATTTATAAGCTGTTTCATTAACAGTATTTTGGATTTTTTACTATAATTCTTACTTGCCTTACTTTTGTTATTATAAAGGAAAGGGAAGTCAACATTAAGTGATGCATTAGAGAGATTAGGATTGTGATAAGGCTCCAAGATTTTATCATCATATTGAGAATGTAAGTAATAGTCATAAATTGAATGGAACTGTCTAAAATTTTGGTGCGCTTTCTGCATTAATCTTCTTTATGTTTATATTCTATAAATGAATTGAATTAAGTCTTGCTAGTACTCAATAGTTTGCATATGTGGCATGCTTCCAAACATTCTCAAAATTTAAAGTACATTCTAAACTAACATATCAATCCAAATAATGCTAGAATTACCCTCATTATTCAACATTGAATAAAACTCTCAGTATTAAGCCTAGCTGCACTAGCAATAAGTAGGAGCATATAAAGTGACCACATATTGATATTGTATTTTATAGCTACTTAAACAGCTTTAAAGAAAAGAATAAACAGGTTAATAAAACAACTATAATTAAATTTTAAGTGGAAAAAAATCAAACCTCATCGTCATCATCATCATCTTTACCCTTCTTCAAACGAGTTGTTCCACCCTCCTTGCTAATTGGCAACTTCATTGGTCCGAATGGAGTATCCACATCAATATTACCTTTTATTGAATATCCACTACCTCTTCTCCTCATCAAGTCCCAAATAGCAGAACCCAAATCCTTAGGCCGAAAAGTCATTGGAATCTGAATCCGGCTAACTCCATTTTTTGCAATTTTTACAGATTTGTAGAGCTCAACACTTCCAATACTCACATCAGAGAGCCAAATCTCATAATCCAACTTATTGAGTGCTAATTCAAAGTCATTCTTGTTCTCTATTTTCAGGTGCAAGGTTGCAACAGTTTCTTCAAAGGAGAACTTCCCAAAGCGAATCTTTTCAAGGTCAACATCAGGTTTATAAGGCACAGGAATTTCACCTTTCTTCTCCAGAGGCAGAGTTAGCCTTCCAAAAATAGGCACATCCACAAGGAGAGCAACCTTCACTCTATAAGGTATAATGCTTCCTGGTTTAATATCATCATAAGTACTCTTAATATCATGAAATATCAATGTCAATGGTATCTTTATGGTCTCTGAGCCATGAGAATGGATTGTTCCTGCATCTGGAATCAGCCCTGATACAAGCTTTCTACCATCACTTTCGATCAAGTAGTCAATATCGACGAGAGGAATTGGTATAGGATTGGGGTTCGAAACTAACACATCCACAACAAGCTCTGCCTTCTGCAAATTGATTGAAGGAAGGTGGACTGCCTTCAGATCTGCTGTTGGCTTTCCAAACGTCACCGCACCTTCAATCTTTTCTCCAATGTCATGGATAAAACCCTTGATCTTATCCAGGAAGCCCCCCTTCTCCTCATTTTTCTCTTCATCTTTGTGCCCCCTTTCCTTGATTTNCGCACCTTCAATCTTTTCTCCAATGTCATGGATAAAATCCTTGATCTTATCCAGGAAGCCCCCCTTCTCCTCATTTTTCTCTTCATCTTTGTGCCCCCTTTCCTTGATTTCTCTTTGAACTTTGATGTTGTCAGAAGATGCCATAACTAAGCAATCATGCTCTCACAATGAGAAATTTATAGAACTCCGGATCAAAATTTGATTTATTTCATAAATTTTAATATATATATATATATATATATATATATATATATATATATATATATAAAGAAAATTGATACACATCTTTCTATTTGAACATGAAAATCATAAATTAATCTAAGATTCATAAACATCTTCGACATCATAGAACAATATCTACTATTTAGATGAGCACTTTAACAACTCTAGATCAAAATTCAGCCAAGCCAAAAAATATATATATTACTGAAAAAACTAAACATCCATCACAGGATTAGATACACAAAATTACCCGTAGTTGCTACAGATATAGATGAATTAGAAACTACAAAAGTCAAAAGCCAACAAAGGAACATTGATCCAATCACACAAACAATCAAATATCAGACACGNACTATTTAGATGAGCATTTTAACAACTCTAGATCAAAATTCTGCCAAGCCAAAATATATATTACTTAAAAAACTAAACATCCATCACAGGATTAGATACACAAAATTACCCGTAGTTGCTACAGATATAGATGAATCAGAAACTACAAAAGTCAAAAGCCAACAACGAAACATTGATCCAATCACACAAACAATCAAATAACAGACACGAAGTGTATGAAGTCAATAACTAAAGACTACTAGATCACAGCAAAATGCCTGGTTTCATCTTTAAACAAAACACAAATTATTCTCGTAGAGTTCAATCTGGAACAAATAGAGCATTTGAGAAAAACAAGAAGGAGAAACCCGAATCTCAAACAAAAACAATCTATCCCATCGCGTCATTGATTAACGTAAGAATAATGTCCATTGAATTAACAGTTTTGCCCCCAAAAAAATCAAATAAATGGATTATAGGGTTAGCATTAGCACAATGGAGTGATCACATGGTAGAAAATAGAAAAAAAAAAACTGGAGGATTTCGCCGGGAATGGCAGAGGTCGTTGGTGGCATGGCAACTCGTCTATAATGACAATGGCCGTTGGNTAAATTAATTTAAGATTCATAAACATCTTCGACATCATAGAACAATATCTACTATTTAAATGAGCATTTTAACAACTCTAGATCAAAATTCAGCCAAGCCAAAATATATATTACTGAAAAAACTAAACATCCATCACAGGATTAGATACACAAAATTACTCGTAGTTGCTACAGATATAGATGAAACAGAAACTACAAAAGTCAAAAGCCAACAAAGGAACATTGATCCAATCACACAAACAATCAAATATCAGACACGAAGTGTATGAAGTCAATAACTAAAAACTACTGGATCATAGCAAAATGCCCGGTTTCATCTTTAAACAAAACATAAATTATTCTCGTAGAGCTCAATCTGGAACAAATCGATCATTTGAGAAAAACAAGAACGAGAAACCCGAATCTCAAACGAAAACAATCTATACCATCGTGTCATTGACTAACGTAAGAATAATGTCCATTGAATTAGCAGTTTTGCCCCAAAAAAATCAAATAAATGGATTATAGGGTTAGCATTAGCACAATGGATTGATCGCATGGTAGAAAATAGAAAAAAAAAAAAAACTAGAGATTACCGGATGGGAAGTAGAGAGNGCAAGAACGAGAAACCCGAATCTCAAACGAAAACAATCTACACCATCGTGTCATTGATTAACGTAAGAATAATGTCCATTGAATTAGCAGTTTTGTCCCAAAAAAATCAAATAAATGGATTATAGGGTTAGCATTAGCACAATGGAGTGATCGCATGGTAGAAAATAGAAAAAAAAAAACTAGAGATTACCGGATGGGAAGTAGAGAGCCGAGGAGGATTTCGCCGGGAATGGCAGAGGTCGTTGGTGGCATGGCAACTCGTCTATAATGACAATGGCCGTTTGATGTAGGGATGTGGTCACCTTCCAATAAGCTTAATAAAGTGGGCTGCAAAGTGAGTGAAATTGGGCTAAACTGAGGCATCTCAAACATTTCAATGCAGAAAAGAACCGTTTAGAAAGGAAGCAGCCGAAATCGATTTATTAACTACTCAAGAGAACATATCTTAATTTGAACAAATGAATTTAATTTTTCTCGAACATGAATAGACTTTTAACGAGCTATTTCGAACACAAGCAAAACAAAATTGAACGAGTTTAACATAAACAAATCTTGCGGCTCACTCGAGTTCAGCCCGTCTGATTACTCACGAAGGGAGAGGTGAACATACTAGCGGTGAGTATGTCACTCAACTAGACAATTGTCAATTATGAATTAATTACTAAATAAAATACTAAGTCATGCTTATGCATTGGTCNGGATGTAGGGATGTGGTCACCTTCCAATAAGCTTAAAAAAGTCGGCTGCACGGTGAATGAAATTGGGCTAAACTGAGACATCTCAAACATTTCAATGCAGAAAAGAACCGTTTAGAAAGGAAGCTTCCGAAATCAATTTATTAACTTAGTCAAGAGAACATAGCTTAATTTGAACAAATGAATTTAATTTTTCTCGAACATGAATAGTCTTTTAACGAGCTATTTCGAACACAAGCAAAACAAATCTTACGGATCACTCAAATTCAGCTTGTTTACAGCACTAGACAGTTGGGAGCAAATTTGCTTACTCACGAAGGGAGAGGTGAACGTACTAGCGGTGAGTATATCACGCAACTAGACAATTGCCAATTTTAAATTAATTACTAAATAAAATACTAAGTCATGCTTATGCATTGGTCTTGACGTTCAAATTAGACATTTATTTGAATTCATGAAGGCGGCTCCACGCCAAATGGAGGGGTGAGTGGCAACAAGAGGGCATACTGGTGCTATTCTCCCACTTGTAGACTATGTTATTATTTATAAATAAATATAATATTGATTTAATTTTTGAAAAAAAAATTTGCATTATATTTATATAAATAGTATATGCTAAAATATTCACGTTGATACAAAAGAGTTTATCATCTTAATATTAAATGAAGAAGTAGCACCTAAAGATACATGTTAAGAGCATCTCATAGAAAAAGGTTTTGAATTGATTGATGAACAGGGGCGGAATAAGCATTAATTTTGAGGAGGAGTAAAACAACCAAATATCTATTTTTTTTAAAGTATAATATTAAAACTTTCTATTTATATAGATAAATTACAAATTTCATTAGGGGCATCCCTTTAGACAAAATTTGGTTCTACCCCTACTAAGATATTATTATTGACACTCTTCGCATTTGAGTGCATATACTCCAAATTATGGTAGATTTTTGTTGGTACTAGGGCAATTTAGAATGAGAGAAAATGAGTAAAAATGAGATATGGTTAAAGATTTTGGAAAGACTTGTTAAAGTTGTCATTCTAAATAAATTAGTTTGACATTTAAGAAGATTTGAAAAGTGGCACAAACTATTAGGGTGTGTTTGTTTCAGCTGGGGCTGTAAAAAAAACTCTGTTAAGAAGTTGTTGTTGAAAATATGCTATTCAAAGCAGCTAATTTGTTTGAAAAACATAATTTTGAAAGTGTTGATAGTTGACAATTGACCATAATACCCTTCATTGTAAACACAGTTCTGTTTGAAAAACACAATTCTGTTTGAAAAACATAGTTTTAAAAATGTTATATGTGGAATTAACTCAATGACAATTTATCAAATTTTTTTCAGTCACGACACCATAATAGAATTTAAAGTTAACTTTAATTGAACATTATGTCTTCAAAATAGTCATACAAATATAAATTCAATATAAGTTGCATCCTAACCAAACATACAGTTTCCTTAAACAAAAAATATAATGAAGTAAAGCTTGTCCTCCAAAATACACAACATCATCAAAATAAGTACAATGTTAACAACAATAGCAAAAGTGTTACGATTACATAATCCAACAAGAGCAATGTTTTTATATGAAATTTCAATTATGTAAGATTGATTTTTACTGTATCATATATGCATTGATGTTTTCATCACCTCGCTCTATTATTGCATCGCTCCGTTCATCCACCTACTGAAAAAATTTGCCTTCTTTGATCGTTAAAGTTTTTTGACAACTGTAAAATTTTTATACCGTATTGTCACATTTCTAAGTCATGAAAATAGTACATAATAGATTGCAATCACAAAAAACTCGTTGTGAGCCAGGTGTGTTGTAATCTGGTCATCGAGTGCCCGAGCACCAGGCCGCTCGACACAAAAATATGCGAACAAACCAAGATGAAATCACAATAGATGGGCCAAAAAACACAAATAAGGGCTGCTCTTATAGCAATCAAAGGAAAATCAAGCAAGATACAAAAGATGGTCTACTTTTTAGAGGTAGATCAGGCTATTTGTGAGCCAGTTGTGTTGCAATAGGTTGGTTCCTTCTGGACCGATCCGTCTAAGGGCGTAACATTACTACCCTCCAAAAAAAGTACCTTGTATTCAACGTGGAAAGATGGAAACTGTTTGTGGATCACTTAGTAAGGCTCTTACATTGCTTCATAGTCTAGTAGTCATCTCTACTTAACCAATACCTCCTTCGCTCTCTTTACTCCTCGACGCACTCCCTCGATCTCTAATGGTTTCAAAATCACCTCTAAGTCCTCTATCAGCGTTGGCGGTAGTGTAGATGAGGGTGTGTGATCTCCAATCGCTCGTCTCAGTCGGGATACATGGAAGACCGGGTGTAGTGTAAATGATGGTGGTAACTTCAAACGGTAAGCCACTGCCCCGATGCATGTCATAACCTTATAAGGCCCAAAGTATCTCGGTGAAAGTTTTTCGCTTTTCCTTCTGGCCAATGTCTTCTATCGGTAGGGCCTCAGCTTCAAGTAGATCATGTCCCCTGGTTCAAATTGCACCTCTTTTGTGTCCATTAGCTTTCATCTTCAGGATTTGTTGAGCCCTCAACAGATATTTATCTTCCCCATCTGCTCTGCTCGAGGCTAAAACCCTAGCCATACATTCACGACTAGAGCTTGGGATCGCGACTTACAAAGACATCACATCTTCCTCCTCCTTCAGCTTCACTCCTACCATAAACCATTGAGAAAGGTATCCTTCATTTTTTGCTATCTTCCTTCCACCCCCTTTTGCACACTTCAGCTCTTCTAAATCCTGTAAACCCGTCTTCCAGTTGGATTTAATAAATCCAGGAGTAAAAGGCGAAGGAGTTAGGGCTAACGAAGGGCAACAAAAGTAAAAACACGAAGGAGAAAAGCGGGCCACGGGGTCGAACCTGCAGCCAGCGTTTTACCCAAACCGTGCCATTTTGTGACCCTCCCGGCGCCCCAAACGAGCAAAATGAGTGGCAGTTCACCTCGCCGCTGCCCCAAACTAGGCCTAAATCACGACCTGAATGTTTTCCTTTTAATTATTATTACTTTATATTTTTAGTACTTGAACCTAATTTATATAAAAAAATTTAGTAAAAAAAGTTAACAGCACAAAAAAAATTTACAAATATATCACTTCATTTTACTGTTTATTTATATATTTCACTCTCATGTAGAATAATTATTAATGCATCATTCAAAAAATCATCCAAACAAATATTAATCTTGAAGCAGTTTTTAAATTGGAATATTTTGAAGGTTTCAATTTGTGATCATCCCATTCAACAATTTCAACAAACTTACGATTGAACTAAATATTTCTAACAAGGTAAACCTAACCATGCCAAAAGTGGTTCAATCTGAATCCAATACAAACACCTAATGATTAATTTTCCATTATTGGGACTAAAATAATGTGCTCTTTTATGTGATTATTATAACTAATGAAGACACAAAGAGTAAATTAAGGTTGCAATATTTTTTGGATGGGAAGGATCCATGGGTAGCGAGCAAGTCCAAAAACACGAAGATGTGAATAACCCGTGCTAGTGTTATGCATCATTTGATGGAGTGATTTATTATGAGTTCTGGGGGAGGGCAAACAATTTATTGAGTATATAGCAGTGAGAGTAGTATCCGAGCAGAAGGAGGGAGGAAGGTGTGAATCAACAAGAAGAGCACGGGTGGTATCAAGAATATGCATATGCTTACATCAACAATACCATTCTATTAAGCAGTACAGGGGCAAACGGTTTGATAAATAATGCCATGAGTGTTAAGATATTATGTAAAGAGATGATTCTTGAACTCACCACCACCATCTATTCATAGTATTTTTATATGAGAATTGAATTGTAGTTCAACACTTTGTTTGAATTTAATAAAATATGAAAAAACTTTAGTTTTATATGTCATTGGGTATAGTCAAGAGTAATGGGATTGATCATCAGTGAAAAGCAAATATTATTTAGATCCTTGAAATGAAAATTAAGGGGTGTGACTCCAAACATAGAGCGAACTAATTCCAAAGGTTTATAAGCGTGATTATTTGAAAGTAAAAAATGGAAAATAATGGTACTTAGGAGTAACACAAGAATTACAAAAAAAGATTTTGCTAGAAAGAAAAAGATGTAGTTGTTAGTGAGAAACATCAGCCAAGGAATGAGAGTTTGCATGACCCAATAGTTTATGCCAAAGGTTTGAATGGAAGGCGTCAAGAAGAGTGACATGAAGAAGTTACAGAGTAGAGTCCATTCTTACATGGCCTTTGCAGTATGATGTATTGAGTATAACAATCATTGATGTAGTAACCGTGAGAGTTGAAATTAATGAAATAGTGGTTATTTGTTGCTAGCTGAGATATAGAAAGAAGGTTGTGTGAAATATGAATAGTATGAAATATTTTTGAAAGAGAGCTTATGATTGGGGATGGGAAGAAAGTTTTTCCAAGAATTATATATGGTAACAGGTTCACCATTACCAGCCAGCACTTGATCAATATTGTTGTATAATGTAGAATGTTGTAGTTTATCGAGATTAGTAGTGAGGTGTGTTGTAGCTCCTGAGTCAAGGTACCAATCAACATCGAAAGTAATGGAAGTAAGGTTGTATTCTCCTATAGTTTTGGGGGTTGATAACTCAAATGGGATATATGCCAGCAGTTGGTAGGAAGATCCCTCTTCTTATTTATGACAAATTTGAAAGGTAGAAGCTAGTTTTAGTTTGATTTGGAAGTTGAATGAAGTGGCTTGATCATTGAACTGCTTGTTGTATGATTGATTGTTACGACTCCTTGGTTGAGTAGTGATCTTTCTGTGACCTCCGACACTTTGAAGAGCAAGTTGTTTTTCGGTGAATTCTTGAACAAAATGAGTGGATATATTGATCACCTTACTATCAAATGACGAGCGCAACTCTTCTAAACTAATGTGAGAAAGATTCGTTCGGATTGAGGTTTTCAAGGCATGATAGGTGGTGAGTAAGCCCTTACGGATGTAGAGAATAATATGTTATTGATTAAAGTTTGCCTCAGAGGCGCATGTTATCAACAATGGTCTTGATCTGAGTGAGATATTGTGTCATGAATAGATTCTTCATGGAGACATTGTGCAATTCATTGTTGATGCATAAATGTGATATTCAACAAAGCCAGTTGATACTTATATGTGATATTTGGCAAATCCAGATCCGTGTTCAGAGCTGAGGTGCTAGAGTATTCCATGAAAAGAATGATAAAGTTGTGGGCCTTAAAGTTGCTTTGATTCCATATAAAAGCTGAAGATATTGCCGTAAGGAAGAAGGATAAGAAGAAGAGAGGGAACAGGAAAATGGAGAAAATCATATGAGACGTGGATGAAAAGCAAAGCTATAAAAAAAGTAATATGTATTATTATTACAACCCATAGAATAGATACATGGAGCTATATTTAGGCCCAACGGAGAAATACAAGCCAAGATAAAAGCTGATTACATTAATTATCATGATTAATGTAATTTTTGGATGTTATTACAAGAAATACCGTTATCAACAATGCCCTTACTCACAAGCCCAAAATCAATCTTGTACACGGCTCCTCGAGCTTAGGCTTTGCTTGATCTCATTTGCCTAAATACGTGTGTTTGAGCCCAACCCTTACTACTCGCATGAGTTCACTTATATGCTAGACCTTTTTGTTCAATCATCACTTGCGAAGCCCTCGAATAGATTTCTTCATCCCCTCGCACAACTAATGGCTACTGATTTTTTTTTCACTTTTTCTTATCATCTCTATGGAAATAAGTTGCAAGCATCATCCCGAGCCCAAACCAAGACCAGATTCTGGGATCTTCCTCTTTGCCAAACTTGAAAAGGCCATAATTGATGCCAGCTTCTTCCCCAATATCATCCACTTTCTTTCCTCTAATTTCCCTTCCAATTTCTGGAATCTGTACCTAAATTGCCTGTCAATTTCCAAAATAAAGTTTTGTATTAAATAAAATAGAAGAAAAGCAAAATAAATGGAAAAATATTATACATAATGTTACCATTACAACAAATTTTATTTATCAGTAGAAAAAATTACACTACTTATTTGTATAAGATACAACATAAGACTTAGGAGCCATGTTTGATTACAAGTATTTAAATTTTAAAAGTATTTTAAACATAAAGACATCAATAATAAATAACTCTCAAATCTTCAATCAAGCATGTGTAATATGTTTTCTTGGTATGTCAATATTTACACTCTACACAAACAACAATTTGAACATCATAAACAAAATTACAATGGCTGGCTATTAAAATTGGTGTTGCAATGAATTGTGAGTAATACCTGCATAATGGAACCTTGCAGTCCGTGGAATCCTGAGCCATGCAGACTGCAGAATGAAGCTTCAGGAGTTCCCATATTCGACGGCAGCGAGAGCAGGTGGAACGGTCGCCGTTACATTTGGAGAAGTGGTGAAGGAGGAGCTGAAGTGGTTGGCAGGCGGAGGAGGACGGGCAGCAGCTCTTCTGGCGCCGATCGGGCTTAATGTCTGTGCAACCTTCTTTGAAGATGTGCTCAAGGCAGATCATTGCCTCACTAAGCTGCTGGTATGTCTTCTGCTCTTCCTTATTTCTTCTAATTTCCTTTTCCCTCTGCAGTCATATAAAAATAGCAAATTTAGTTTAAATTGTATTAAATGGTATGATCATTAGTTCTCTTTGTCTATGGATGTTAGTAAATATATATAAATGTTTAAGATAATTACATATTTAAATTCTCTTTTTAGCAAATTTTTTATATGTTAATATTAATGATGTTTTAATTTAATTTAAAGAAAATATTATAAATATAAATCGAAATAATTAATCATCAAAATATAAAAATATAAAATAATTATTCGTAAAATTTGGAATCAATATTAACTATTTCTGGCCACACAAACCTTGTAATTAGTACAGCGAATCTAAATGTCATATGACCAAAATTTTTTATATTTATTTTTTCATTTAATATGGACTGATGGCTCCCTACTAACCACACTAGTTACTGGAGTTTAAATATGTATTAGGTTGTTTTCCTAATTTTTTTATTTGTTGGTGTAGTGTCTTTGATAGGAAACAAATTCTTAGATATTACCAAGGAAAGAAAAAAATATTTTACATTTCACAATAAAAAGATAGGGACATTTATATAAATATCACACAATTCTTATGTATTTGCATATATAACATATAACACCCAAACATTTAACATATTTACATGCATATATCACTCAAATCACAGATATCAATAAGAAACGTGGATGGAAAGCCGTTGAATTTATCATTAAATAAATGAACTAAACAAATAAATTAACACTCATAAAAAAATAAACTTAAAGAATTTAAAAATTTTCATCATCAGTTTTTATTAAAATATTCACTCAAAATTTTGGATACAAATTATGTTAAAATAGGAAGATATAAATTAAATAACGAAAGATTAAACATTTCTAATTTATTTTAAGATTAATGAAATACAAAGCTTTTATATATAGCAAAAAATCTAAAATAAATCTAAATTGAAGAAAGAGGAATGAAACTTACAGTATCTGAATCATGAAGAAATTGGAGAATGGAGAGCTCGAGCCAAGGATCGTTGTTCTGTAAGAAAAGCCACGCGTCGCTTGTCTGTACGGTGGTATAATCCTTCTGTATCAGCTTGAAGCAGTGGAAGGCAAGCCAATCCGCGTCGCACAGCCGCGCAAGCTTCAGCACGTCCACCACCACTTCGACGTTGAGCCAAGACGCGAGCCATTTTTCGCACGCGCGCTTGAGCCACTTGACTTGATACACGTGCGACAGAACAAGCAGATGCATCCCGTTTTTTCTCATTTTTTCCTCTCCCTCTTTGTCGCTGCGCCCATTTAACCAAATCAATTATTTCCATCTTCTTACATATTCATATANCTCGCACGCGCGCTTGAGCCACTTGACTTGATACGCGTGCGACAGAACAAGCAGATGCATCCCGTTTTTTCTCATTATTTCCTCTCCCTCTTTGTCGCTGCGCCCATTTAACCAAATCAATTATTTCCATCTTCTTACATATTCATTTANGCGTTGCTTCTCATTATTTCCTCTCCCTCTTTGTCGCTGCGCCCATTTAAACAATTCAATTATTTCCATCTTCTTACATATTCATATATATATATTTAAAATTTCAAATATTAAAATACAATAAATTATTAATAAATGACCAAGTTAGAACATTCTTATCCAAATTTAATTATAATAAGCTTAAAAATTGATATGATGAGAAAAAAAAAGGGATAAATTCTTACGATCCGGCATGAAGCAAAGCAACGAAAGCAAGAACAGCATCGTTAGGGGCNCTTCTCATTATTTCCTCTCCCTCTTTGTCGCTGCGCCCATTTAAACAAATCAATTATTTCCATCTTCTTACATATTCATATATATATTTTTTTAAATTTTCAAATATTAAAATACAATAAATTATTAATAAATGACCGAGTTAGAACATTCTAATCCAAATTTAATTAAAATAAGCTTAAAAATTAATATGATGAGAGAAAAAAGGGATAAATTCTCACGATCCGGCATGAAGCAAAGCAACGAAAGCGAGAACAGCATCGTTAGGGGCTCCGAGAATCCGAATCACCTTCTCCGACTTCCCATGATTCTTCCGAGAATTCAGTTTTCTCTCCAGCACAGGCGACATTGATGCCTGTTTTATTCATCAATAAGCTTTTTAATAATCACTTCTGAAAAAGCCACAATTTTTTTATTTCGGTAAGATCTAAAAGAGAGAGTTTGGTCAGTAAATAACCAGTATGTTGGAACGAGCAGGAATTCGCTGNTTTCGGTAAGATCTAAAAGAGAGAGTTTGGTCAGTAAATAACCAGTATGTTGGAACGAGCAGGAATTCGCTGGCCGGCGGATGTCAGTACGTAAGTATCAGCGCCGTCGCCGGCGAGCTCGTTTCCGGCGCTTGCTGACTGCGGGACAACCTGAGCTCTCCGAGCGAAGAGCTTAGTCATTGTCCTGATTAGATGACTCCAAAGTTGGGTTTCTGGTGCAGTCATTGTGGGTTGTATGGCTATTTATAGGGAAAAACGGCCCTCTTGGGTTCAGGTGGGAGGACCTTTGTGGAATTCTTATTGGAAATAATTTAAATCTGTATTTAATCACTGAAGGTGACGTGGAATAAGCANATAGGGAAAAACGGCCCTCTTAGGTTCAGGTGGGTCGACCTTTGTGGAATTCTTATTGGAAATAATTTAAATCTGTATTTAATCACTGAAGGTGACGTGGAATAAGCANTTTCATCAATAAGCTTTTTAATAATCACTTCTGAAAAAGCCACAATTTTTTATTATTTATTTTTTTGTAAGATCGAAAACAGAGAGGTTGATGAGTAAATAACCAGTATGTTGGAACGAGCAGGAATTCGCCGGCCGGCGGATGTCAGTACGTAAGTGTCAGCTCCGTCGCCGGCGAGCACGTTTCCGGCGCCTGCTGACTGCGGGACAACCTGAGCTCTCCGAGCGAAGAGCTTAGTCATTGTCCTGATTAGATGACTCCTAAGTTGGGTTTCCGGTGCATTCATTGTGGGTTGTATGGCTATTTATAGAGAAAAACGGCCCTCTTGGGTTCAGGTGGGAGGACCTCTGTGGAATTCTTATTGGAAATAATTTAAATCTGTATTTAATCGCTGATGGTGACGTGGAATAAGCACAGCTGGTCGGGCATTTAATTGCCCTTTTTTCTGCGTATTTTTATTTGTTTTTGTATATTTATAAATCAAACTTTTTTATATAATTTTTAATGATTATGAGAAACTATGAGAAAAATATGTAAACCACCCTAATTATTTGTATCCACGCAAATTTGGTGTTACGTGTACACAAATATCAAATTATTTCTAGCCACGCACTTAATTATGATTATGTTCAAATATTAAATAAAAATAAAATAAAACTCTCGCTTAAAAATATCTGGTTCTATTAATAAAGATGTCATTTTCAAGGGGAACGTCTGTCAGCAGTGTTGGTGACTTGGGGAGTGAGGTGAATCGAGTCGACTCTCCAAAATTATGTCACATCTCATAGGCCACCATTTTCTTCAATCATTTAATTTACTCTATAATTAAAAACAGCTGGGTGGCCTAATGACCGTTGAGAAAAAGATATTTTGAATTTCTTTCTAATATGGGCTACTAATCAAATCTAATTAATGGTATTGAGAGATGGATCAAGTCATTTTCATGCTCTTGTTAGTGCAATGTAGCTTTCATTGTACAAGAATTATTCTCAGATTTTTTCAAGGGGGGAGAAAACTATCTTCCATTTTGTTGATGATTTAGAGATAATCACTTACATAACAATCAACTATTTAGGTCTCATAGGATGCTTTTAAGGAAATATTATACTAGATGATACTTTACAAAGCTTATCTAAGATTTATTCTTAAAAAGATATTATCTTAAGTGTCAAACGGCTTATAAACGAGCAACTTTGAAGGATCGCTTAAAGTTCTCTTCCTTTGGGTAACCATGAAAGATTGGTAAATGAACTCGGCTTTGTAGCCTAACAAAAGCAAACGAGCTTTGTGTATATGGGAGAGGTCCTGTTTAGAAGTAATTCTTGTACCTATCATATCAATTGATATGGTTGGGGAATACAATTTGTTAGCTATGGACTCTATGTGCATTATAATATTTACATTCACAAAAAGTGGTTTTATCCAATAAGCCCATGTAGAAGGTTAATTATAATTATGATTGGTTAAAAATATATTTTAGTTTCAGACAAAATATATTTGTTACCGCGTCTTTTTTTTTTCTTTCTTTTTTTTTTTAATTGAAAATGAGTGTTATGTCTCGAACTAAAACCATATGTGCTCCAGTCAAAATACCAAATTATTAGGCCAATATGAACGAGAAATTATTGCATACGGACACCGCATGCATCTCTGCATGCGGTGTCCGATCCTGACCGTAGATCACGGTGATCTACGGTCAGGATTATTTAATTTTTTTTTTAAAAAAAAATTTTGATGGGGCCCACCGAAATACATCATGACCGTAAATCACCTGATTTACGGACAGGATCATCCGTATGGAATAATTTTTCCAATAGGAACTGCGTGAATAAATCTCAAATTCGGTCAAAAACATACCACCGGACATGTTTTTCCAGACATTAGTTCTCAGAGACTAGAAGATTAAATGCAGACTGTATTCGGGCCAGCGAAAAAATCTGCCATCGTCCATAAAAATCTACACATACTGAAGCTCTTTGAAAAGTTTGCTTTTAATATCTGTCATAGATTTTTAGCGTATTTTGGATGTTTATAGGGCTAAGACGTCCAGCTGTAGTGTGGTAATTAATATTTTTATCAGCCTTATATTATCTATGTGTTTGTACATAAATAGCTTATGGCTTTATGGATATACATGTATTGATATTAATTGAGTATATGAGATGCACAACTACGTGTCTTTATATTTTGACTCTNAGGCAATCACTAATATAACATTCCAATATTTATGTCTCCTAGGATATTTTATCCTCTAGAGCTAAGAAAAAAATGGAATAAGGAAATATTATGTTATAGATCATATTATACATAACATGTATGAGATTTTTTGTTATAAAGATATTGTCTTTGGTGTCAGCCGGCTCATAAATGAGCAAATGCAATGATGGTTTATGTTTCTCTTCCTTAGGGTAACCTTGAATGATTGGCAAATGAACTTGACTATGAAGCTGGATAAATGCAGACGGGCTTGGTCTATATAGGAGAGCCCAAACCACAAGCTCACCAGGTCCTGTTTAGAAGTAATTCTTCTAGATATCATATCAATTGATATGGTTTGGGAATTAAATTTGTTCCTATGGACTCTATGTGCATTATAATATTTACATTAAAAAAAAGTAGTTTTATCCAATAAGCCCATGTAGAAAGTTAATTATAATTGTGATTTGTTAAAAATATAATNATTTGAGAATTAAATTTGTTCTTATGGACTCTATGTGCATTATAATATTTACATTAAAAAAAAAGTAGTTTTATCCAATAAGCCCATGTAGAAAGTTAATTATAATTGTGATTTGTTAAAAATATAATTTAGAGTGAAGCTAAAAATTTGATGAATAGATTTTAGGAACATTTACATAGATATCCCTTAATTCCATTGTATTTACATATCTAATACCTAAAATTTAATTTTTACATACATATCACCTTATCTAAGTATTAAAAAATGCATTTCACTTTTTAAAATTAAAATAATTATATTTTTTTATTGTGGCACGCTTTCAGGCCAACGAAAATATCTGCCTTCGTCTATAAAAATCTGCACATACTGAAGTGCTTTGAAAAGTTTGTTATTAATAACTGCCATAATTTTTTAGGGTATTTTGGATGCTTATAGGGCTAAGACGTCCAGCTGTACTCTGGCAATTAATATTTATATCAGCCTTATATTATCTATGTGTTTGTACATAAATAGCTTATGGTTATATGGATATACATGTATTGATATTAATTGAGTATATGAGATGCACAACTACGTGTCTTTATATTTTGACTCTATATGGCATAATATATATGTACATACATATTTATTTGGTATGTTTAAATTGTCCATTTATTAGCCTGGAATGGCATAATGGACAAGATAAAAAGGAATGTGGTGTTTGATAGGTAAATAGATGAGAATGGTGTGGTATGTATGCAACCCCTTTTATTAAATGTTCATTCATGTACTGTAATACTTCTCCCAAAGACTACATGCAATATAACTTGAGCTACAAAATACTTTACAACTTGAGTTGAAAATTTTTATTTATTATTATTCTTTTTTGTACGGTTTTTTAGCTTGAAGAATACACTACATGAATTTTGGTCTTTTTCAACAACCACAATCCATTAGTTATGATAAGAAAAGTCATTGTTTTTAATGTTACTAACGGTTCATCAACAGTTTTAAACTCGTAGGTAAAACACTTGTTGGTAATTTCAAAATCGACCGACATTTCGACGACATAAATGCACCAACGATTTAATGTCGTAGTTTTTTTAAGACAATTCGATTCGTCGGTAATTTTCGGTTTGTGTGACTAACGGCTCTTCTGTCGATAATAGTGAGATCATACACATCGGAAAAGCATCTAACCCATCAGTTTTTTTGAAGTAGGTAAAACCATAAGTTATGCATTGTATTTAATAACTAGCGGGTTAACTATCAGAAAAATGTCGTATCGGCCGGTTTTTGAAACAGGTGAAACTGTTAGTTAAGTGTTGTTTATGCTACGTTTTTTATAACCGACAAGTCAACTATCGAAAAGAGTCGTGCTATCATTTATGTGTGACGCACCTTATGTCGTCAGTTATGTGTCGGTTAGATGTTGGTAAAAATGTTCACTGGCTGGCCGTCGTTTTTGCTTACAAATTAGTTTAAAATCGTCGCAAAACCGACAGTAAGCTATCAGAAACTTGTAGCATAAGGAAAAAATAAATATATATTTTTATTTCGTAAATACATTATCATGTCAGTTATCACAACATTTAATATACAATTTCAAACATTTAAAAAAATAACATTACTGTCAAACAATAAATTATTCATGTAAATAGTAAAATAAATAAAATACATTTACTTCAAAATATGTACAAAGAAAAATTATATGTTCAACAGGGGAACTTGCACGAGCAGTAAGGGATGAACTTTGACAGGTATGTTGGCTAATTTGGTCGAGCAAAGCATAATTAAGCTCGCTGGACAATTGAGCAAGTTTGCATTCGATGGCGGTTAAGTTTTGCCAGGAGTTAAGTACGAGACCAGATTGGGACTTTCAAGCAAAAGGATTTTTTTGGTATTAGAGAATTGAGTGGTATCTTTGTAAATATGAAGGTTTAGGTGTGAGATGTGCAAGAAAATAAGAATTAAGAGAATTGAGTGGTATCTTTGAATATATTAATTGCTGAGTAATTATATATGAATTCATTATATTTAACAAACATGCTTGTTTTTTTTTCTTATTATGTTGCTGTAATTTTAATTACTGAGAATTCATAAAACATTAAATTATTATTTTTTGGCTAAAATTTAGTGATATAAATGAGTGACAAAAAAGAAATCACTTATAAAACAACGTAACTGTATAAAAGGAAGGTAATTACAATTACAAAATTATACTTTTAAGATGAATTGAATTTTATTTATTGGTGACTTTCAAATTATTGAATGATTATTTCTATTTACTGGACATAGAAATTGAACTTCTGAATTCCCCCGTCATTAATCTCTTACTCTATATATATATATATATNATTAATTGCTAAGTAATTATATATGAATTCATTATATTTAACAAACATGCTTGTTTTTTTTCTTTTTTTTTTTCTTATAATGTTGCTGTAATTTTAATTACTGAGAATTCATAAAACATTAAATTATTATTTTTTTGGCTAAAATTTAGTGATATAAATGAGTGACAAAAATGAAATCACTTACATGTCCGGTGGTATGTTTTTGACCGAGTTTGTGATATTAAATTATTATTTTCAAAGAGCTTCAGTATGTGTAGATTTTTATGGAGGAAGGCAGATATTTTCGCTGGCCCGAATACAGTTNTATAGCCATAAGCCATTTATGTACAGATTATACTAAGGACAAAGGCTGATATAAATATTAATTACCACACTACAGCTGGACGTCTTAGCCCTATAAACATCCAAAATACCCTAAAAATCTATGGCAGATATTAAAAGCAAACTTTTCAAAGAGCTTCAGTATGTGTAGATTTTTATGGAGGAAGGCAGATATTTTCGCTGGCCCGAATACAGTTAGTCTGCATTTAATCTTCTGGTCTCTGAGAACTGATGTCTGGAAAAACATGTCCGGTGGTATGTTTTTGACCGAATTTGTGATTGAATTTGTTCAATGAAAGGAAAAATATATAATTAAATTTTGAGGCATTTATATATTATCTATTTACGTATCTAACAGCCAAACTTTCATATTAATTATATGCATAAATCAAAAGTTTTAACATCACATATCATTATTACTATCCTTCTAAAAATGAAATATGTCATTTCAGGCGTATGGTCAAGCAAGTGTAATTAATGAAAATATGGAAATTTTGTTGGTTGATTTGTAATTACTTAAGACTTGCGTGAAATGGATATACGTTTCTCTTAATTTTTTTATTAGTAACCTTAGGAAAAAAATATATATGAATTATTGACGCATTTCCTATTAGCCTAATAATTTGGTATTTTGACTGGAGCACACATGGTCTTTAATTCGAGAGACATAACACTCATTTTCAATTAAAAAAAAAGAAAGAAAAAAAAAAGACGTGGTAACAAATATATATTGTCTGAAACCAAAATATATTTTTAACCAATCACAATTATAGTTAACCTTCTAAATATGCTTATTGGATAAAACCACTTTTTTGGAATGTAAATATTCTAATGCACATAGAGTTCATAGCTAACAAATTGTACTCCCCAGCCATATCAATTGATATGATTGGTACAAGATTTACTTCTAAACAGAACCCGTGAGCTCGTCCATCGAGCTCTCCCATATACACGAAGCTCGTTTTTAGGCTACAAAGCCGAGTTCATTTACCAATCATTCATGGTTACCCAAAGGAAGAGAACTCTAACCGATCCTTCAAGGTTGCTCGTTTATAAGCCGTCTGACACTTAAGATAATATTTTTTTAACAATAAATCTTAGATAGGCTTTGTAAAGTATGATCTATAGTATAATATTTCTTTAAAAGCATCCTATGAGACCTAAATATTTGATTGTTATGTAAGTGATTGTCACTAAATCATCATCATCATCNCAAAGTTCAATTTCTATGTCCAGTAAATAAAAATAATCATCCAATAATTTGAAAGTCACCAATAAATAAAATTCAATCCATCTTAAAAGTATAATTTTGTAATTGTAATTACCTTCCTTTTATAAAGTTACGTTTTTTATAAGTGATTTCTTTTTTGTCACTCATTTATATCACTAAATTTTTGCCAAAAAAAATAATAATTTAATGTTTTATGAATTCTCAGTAATTAAAATTACAGCAACATAATAAGAAAAAAAACAAGCATGTTTGTTAAATATTCAAAGATACCACTCAATTCTCTTAATTCTTATTTTCTTACACATCTCACACCTAAACCTTCATATTTACAAAGATACCACTAAATTCTCTAATACCAAATAAATAAATAAAAAAACACTATTATCATTTTTTTAAAAATGAAATACACATTTTCAGGGTTCGGTTGAAAATAAACTACTCAAATTTAATTTTACTTTCACAGAGAATGACAAAAAATAATAGCTCAATCCTTTTGCTTGAAAGTCCCAACTTGGTCTCGTACTGAACTCCTTGCAAAACTTAACCGCCACCGCATGCAAACTTGCTCAATTGTCTAGCGAGCTTAATTATGCTTTGCTCGACCAAATTAGCCAACATACCTGTTAAAGTTCATCCCTTACTACTCGTGCAAGTTCAACTGTTGAACGTATATTTTTTCTTTGAACAGTAATGTACATATTTTAGATTAAAAGTATTTTATTATTTACTTGAATAATTTGTTGTTTGACATCTATGTTATTTTTTTAAATGCTTGAAATTGTATATTAAATGTTGTGATAACTCACGTGGTAATGTAAATACGAAAGAAAAAAAATATTTATTTTTTTCCTTATGCTATAGGTTTTTGATATCTTACTGTCGGTTTTGCGACGGTTTTAAACTAATTCGTAAGCAAAAAACGAAGGCTAGCCGATGGACATTTGTACTGACGTCTAACCGACATAACCGACGACATAAGGTGCGTCACACATAAATGACAACATGACTTTTTTTCGACAGTTGACCCGTCGGTTATAAAAAACGTAGCATGAACAACACTTAACTGGCAGTTTCATCTGTTTCAAAAACCGACCGATACAACACTTTTCTGATAGTTAACCCGCCAGTTATTAAATACAATGCATAACTTATGGTTTTACCTAATTCGAAAAACTGACGTGTGCGATGTTTTTCCGATGTGTATGTTGTCACTATTATCGACAGAAAAGCTGTTAGTCATACAAACCGAAGATTACCGATGAATCAAATTGTCTTAAAAAAACTACGACATTAAATCGCCGGATAACCGTCGGTACATTTATGTCGTCGAAATGTCGGTCGGTTTTGAAATTACCGACAAGAGTCTTACCTACGAGCTTAAAACTGTTGATGAACCGTTAGTAACATTAAAAACAACGGCTTTTCTTATCATAACTAATGGATTGTGATTGTTGGAAAAAACCAAAATTCATGTAATGTATTCAACTCAAGTTGTAAAGTATTTTGTAGCTCAAGTTATATTGCATGCAGTCTTTGAGAGAAGTATTACAGTACATAAATGAACATTTAATGCAAGGGGTATTTACATGCATACCACACCATTCTCATCTATTTACATATCAAACACCACATTCCTTTTTGTCTTGTCCATTATGCCATTCCAGGCAAATAAATGGACAGCATAAACATATCAAATATATATCTATGTATATATATTCTGAAATGATGATGCCATATAGAGTCAAAATATAAAGACACGTAGTAGTGCATCTCATATACTCAATTAATATCAATACATGTATATTCATATAGCCATAAGCCATTTATGTACAAACATATAGATAATATAAGGCTGATTTAAATATTAATTACCACACTACAGCTGGACGTCTTAGCCCTATAAACGTCCAAAATACCCTAAAAAATTATGTACAGATATTAATAACAAACTTTTCAAAGCAGTTCAGTATGTGCAGATTTTTATAGACGAAGGCAGATATTTTCGCTGGCTTGAAAGCGTGCCACAAAAAAAAATATAATTATTTTAATTTTAAAAAGTGAAATGCATTTTTTAATACCTAGATAAGGTGATATGTATGTAAAAATTAAAGTTTAGATATTAAATATGTAAATACAATGGAATTAAGTGATGTCTATGAAAATGTTCCTAAAATCTATTCATCAAATTTTTAGCTTCACTCTAAATTATATTTTTAACAAATCACAATTATAATTATCTTTTTACATGGGCATATTAGATAAAACCACTTTTTTGGAATGTAAATGAGCTAACAAATTATACTTCCCAACCATATCAATTTATATGATATCTAGAAGAATTACTTCTAAACAAGGACTTGGTGAGCTTGTCCTTTGAGCTCTCCTATATACGCCAAGCCCGTCTGCATTTATCCAGCTTCATAGTCAAGTTCTTTTACCAATCATTCAAGATTACCGTAAGTAAGAGAAACCTAACACATCATTGCATTTGCTAATTTATGAGTTAGCTGACACCCAAGATAATATCTTTATAACAAAACATCTCATATATGCTATGTATAATATGATCTATAACATAATATTTCTTTATTCCATTTTTTTTTAGCTCTAGAGAATAAAATATCCCAGGAGACATAAATATTCGAATGTTATATAAGTGATTGCCTCAACTCTTTGAAATGGAAGATAGTTTTAAAAAAATCTGAGAATAATTCATGTGCATTGAAAGCTACTTAGCACCAACAAGAGCATGAAAATGACTCGATTCATCTCTAAACACCATTGATTAGATTTGATTAGTAGTCCAAATTAAAAAGAAATTCAAAATATCTTTTTTTCAGCGGTCATTAGGCTGCCCAGCTGTATTTAATTATTCACTAAGTTAATTGATTGAAGGACATGCTGACCCGATAGAAGTGACATAATTTTGGGGAGTCGACTCGATTCACTTCACTCCCCAAGTCACCAACACTTGTGACAGACGTTCCCCTTGAAAATGACATCTTTAATAATAGAACCAGATATTTTTAAGCGCTTGATTTAGAGAGGTTTGTTTTATTTTTATTTAATATTTGAACATAATCATAATTAAGTGAGTGGTTAGAAATAATTTGATATTTGTGTACACGTAACACCAAATTTTCGTGGATACAAATAATTAGACATAGTTATTATATATTTTAAATAATATTTAAGTTTTACGACGCTCAAATTTTAAATAATATTTAAATTATCATTAATGTTAACTTTCCAAAAATGAAATAGTACTTATTATGCGCACATACTTATTTTAGCGTGCGCCGCTAAAATGTTTTAGTGTAGGCAATATCATTAAATGTCTAATGATGGAGTACAGAGAAATGATTTTAAAATCCTCTAAACTATATACTGCACAGAACTCTCCATAAAATATATGTATACCCAAAAGAAAAAAAAATTAAAGTCAGAAAATATATGAAAAAAAAAATTTGCAAAAAGGAAGAAAAAGGTAGTGCCAGTGGCCATGTGTCCAACAGTGGAGAGCTTCGTTCATAGTGAGAAAACACCGCCGAATAGAAATCGAGAACCTTGAATACAACGAGCAAAACACGGGGTGACGCCGTGAATAGCACCAGTGAAACACATAATACAACGTTCAACAACACCATCAAGCCGCGCGGTAAAACTATTAATAACACAATCATACAACCTTCAATAATTCCAATGAAAGATACTCCCACCAAAACGTGGGATACAACCATGAGTAACACTGATAAAATGCAGGATATTATTGAGGGATAAAACCCTCAATAATACCTACAAATCGCGGGATAAAACTCTCAATAACACCATCAAACACATTAATGTTACCACCAATGGAGATGATAAAGCCTCGGATAACACCACATAGGAGGATACAACTACTAATAACACCATATCTCGGGTACTGACTTTCATAACTTCAGTATGTTCGTCAATAACACCATCAATACACAAAAAATAACTTGTAGACATCAACAATACCTCCGATAACAAATTCAGCAGCACCTCCAAAACCGGCAGTTTCCATGGGACTACAAATAATGTTTCTTGTAGTAGAAATACAAAACACAGTGGCAGAGAGAAGCATGACAATTGAAATAATACCAGAGTAAAACCAAATGAATGTCACTTAAATAAACTTCTAAGTTTCTAGATAACATTGATACATGTTAAAAAATGCAGATAATGAGAAGATGAAAAAGTAGCATTGATCAAGCAAACCAGATAAAAGTAAGAATGAAAATTTCACATGATCAGAAGAAATGATTTAAGCCTCTAATATAAGGAATTTCTAGAAGATCACCATCGAGTAATAGTTTGAGCCCCCTAGGAGGATATACACCAACCTCAACATCTGAATGACCTTTTTTTGCTAACTAGTCAGCAGGTGAGTTCCCCTCTCTATAAATAAAACTCTGAATGATGTTAAACATATGTAAATAAATAATATTCCAAAGCTTGTTTAAACAAGATAGTAGGTTCCAAGCAGGTTTCCCTTTCTTGGTTATATACTCTAAGTGTAGAATCTATTTCTATAAGTAAATGAGACCACTTAAAAATAACATCATTAATAATAGCTAGCAAAATAACCCAACATTCAACCTTAATAGGAGAAGAAGCACACAGAAGAGAGGAAAAGTAACATAAGCATTTGCCCAAATGATTTCTAAAATTACCACTAACACCAACATTATTTTTAGTCCAACTATCTTTGACATTAACCTTTACCCAACCATAAGAAGGGGGCTGACAACATATTAATAAAGATCAGTGTCATTCTTTGGCTTCTGACAACTTTATTATTTCTGATTTTTTGCTTGATGGGCAGTGAAATATACATAAGTTACGTAAATTTGCTGGTGAAAAAGATATGATAATCTCAAAATCCCAATAAATGTAAAATAAAAAGATTCTCCTTTGTGGTAATTTCGAAATCACATTTCTCTTACTAAAATGTTGTGTTCTAAATTGTATTGCTATGATAATCAGAAGTGGGCTGAAAATTTTGGGATATTTTCTTATCCCAATCTATTTCCTTTTTTCTTTGGAGGAATTTCCACAATTTGTTGTTTTTTGATGATATCTTAAAGCTTAAGGGTTTGAGGTTGGCCTCTCAATGCCCACTATTTAAAAAGGCTGAGGAGGATGAATTACATTTCTGTTTTCAATGCCCGCCCGTAGTAGTTATGCCAAAAGGAGGTTTTACCTTCCCCAATGTCCAAATAAATTGATTTGTTTGCATTTAATCTAGCCTTTAGAATGGATTTCCAAATTTTGGAATCAACAATCTTCGAAGACACCAAATAGAATGAGTTGTATTACAATATTTCATGTGGAGGAATTTAGCCGAAAGAGATTCTTGTTAGCCCAAAAAGTATATATATATATATCTTTTTTTCAGCGGTCATTAGGCTGCCCAGCTGTATTTAATTATTCACTAAGTTAATTGATTGAAGGACATGCTGACCCGATAGAAGTGACATAATTTTGGGGAGTCGACTCGATTCACTTCACTCCCCAAGTCACCAACACTTGTGACAGACGTTCCCCTTGAAAATGACATCTTTAATAATAGAACCAGATATTTTTAAGCGCTTGATTTAGAGAGGTTTGTTTTATTTTTATTTAATATTTGAACATAATCATAATTAAGTGAGTGGTTAGAAATAATTTGATATTTGTGTACACGTAACACCAAATTTTCGTGGATACAAATAATTAGACATAGTTATTATATATTTTAAATAATATTTAAGTTTTACGACGCTCAAATTTTAAATAATATTTAAATTATCATTAATGTTAACTTTCCAAAAATGAAATAGTACTTATTATGC
>JXCR01148091.1:289297-313325 GCA_002079205.1 Phalaenopsis hybrid cultivar
ACGGGATGCATCTGCTTGTACTGTCGCACGTGTATCAAGTGAAGTGGCTGAAGCGCGCGTGCGAGAAGTGGCTCGCGGCTTGGCTTACCGCCGAAGTGGTGGTGGACGTGCTGAAGCTTGCGCGGCTGTGCGATGCGGATTGGCTCGCCATCCGCTGCTTCAAGCTGATAGAGAAGGATTTTGACACCGTACAGAATAGCGACGCGTGGCATTTCGTACAGGACAACGATCCTTGGCTTGAGCTACAAGTTCTCCAATTTCTTCACGACTCAGATATTGTAAGTTACACCTAATACAATTTATTTTTCATTATTAACAAAAAGAACATAAATTAATTAAAATTGTTATTTTCATATTACTGCAGAGGGAGAAGGAAATTCGAAAAAACAAGGAAGAACATAAAATATACCGGCAGCTTAGTGAGACAATGATCTGCCTTGAGCACATCTTCAAAGAAGGTTGCACGGATATTAAGCTCGACCAGAGCCGGAAAAGCTACTGCCCGTCGTCCTCCGCCTGCCAACCACTTCAGCACCTCCTCCTCCACTTCTCAAAATGTGACGGCGAACGTACCACCTGCTCTCGGTGCCGTCGAATCTGGCAACTCCTGAAGCTTCATTCAACCATGTACATGGCTCATGATTTCACTAACTGCAAGGTTCCATTGCACAGGTATTATTTAAAGTTCATTGCCCCTGAAATTTCAAGAGACAATCATTGTAATTTTGTTAATTTTTTTCTTATAGGTCATCAATTTAGTGAACTTGTATAATAATTTTTTTGTATTTGTACTGCTTTTGTTTTCTAGTATTAATACAAAAATTTGTTATCGAAAATGACAGTGAATTTGAGTACAGAATGCAAAAGCTAGAGGGGAAGCTAAACGAAAGAAAGTGGATGACATTGGGCAAGAAGGTGGCATCAATTATGGCATTTTCAAGATTTGCAAAGAGGAATATGCAGGAATCTGAATCAGGGTTGGCCGTAGGATGATATGCTCAGAAAGTATTACCANTAAGCTTCATTCAACCATGTACATCGCTCATGATTTCACTAACTGCAGGATTCCATTGCACAGGTATTATTTAAAGTTCATTGCCCCAGAAATTTCAAGAGACAACCATTGTAATTTTCTTAATTTTTTTCTTATAGGTCATCAATTTAGTGAACTTGTATAATAATTTTTTTGTATTTGTATTGCTTTTGTTTTCTAGTATTAATACAAAATTTTGGTTTGGAAAATGACAGTGAATTTGAGTACAGAATGCAAAAGCTAGAGGGGAAGTTAAACGAAAGAAAGTGGATGACGTTGGGGAAGAAGGTGGCATCAATTATGGCATTTTCAAGTTTTGCAAAGAGGAATATGCAGGAATCTGAATCAGGGTTGGCCGTAGGATGATATGCTCAGAAAGTATTACCATAGAAATGATGAAAAATTAAGATAGAATTTGTGAGGAGAGGGTAGAGAATGTATGTGAGGAGATGTATGGAGTTAAGGGAAAGTTTTCCTTTTTTTTTTTTTTTTTGGGTTTGATGATGTTGTCTTGCTCTAAATAATATGGTGTAATTTGTGTTTTAGAGCATGTATAAGTTCTTAAAATTTGATCGACTTTTTGGCGTTTGATGATGTTGTCTTCCTCTTAATAATATGGTGTAATTTGTGTTTTAGAGCATGTATAAGTTCTTAAAATTTGATCGACTTTTTGGCGTTGCTAAAGCGCATCAATTATGTAGCGCTACATTGAAAATATTGTGACATTTGCTGTTGACAACAAGAAGTTACAAACTTAGCTCTCTCCTTATATAACTAAAAATGTAAAAATTACCCAAAACTAAACTAATTATACTTCAAGCTCACTAATTAGTGATAAATCTCCATAGAAAAGATTAACAGAGAGTGGGAAAAGTAAGTTGCTGTAAAATATTTTAATTACTTAAATTACTACATAGATCTTGAAATATCCTACAAATTCATGTGATTCTGATGGTGGCAGTCGCTCAAGCTAGATGCTCAACTCCTATTGATGTGCGAGCAACCAAGGGTTGTTTCTTGGAGAACCAAGAGATCAAATTACAACCAAAATAGATACAAATATCAGTAATAAATTTTCTGTCATTAATATCAGTTGTCCAATCTGCATACGCATATGCATGTAATTTCAATTTTCCAACAGTTGTGGGTAAGCCATTGTTTAAAGTTCCTTTCAAGTATCTTAGTAATCTTTTTAACATTTGATATTGCATATTGATGGGATTGTGCATATACTGGCTTAAGGAAATTGATGGTGAAAGTTATATCAGGTCAAGTTACTTTTTCGGGCTCTGGCATTGGTGTGTTGTTATTGGTAATTTTGTGTGGATTGGTTGGAAGGGGAGTTAAAACCAGCTTGGAATTTATCATATTAGTTTCAGTTAACGAATCAATGACATATTTGGTTTGATGTAGCAAGGAGATGATTTGCCTACAAGTTTCATGGCAGAATTGAGCTAAGAGTAGGGGATTATAAAACTATACAATGATAGTATGAGTGTGATTCATCTTGCTAAGAACATTATTTTTCGTGTTGGGATGAAACACATTCAGTTGAGGTATTATGTCATTCGCTCTCTCATTGAAGATGAGTAGTTGTTCATGAAGAAAATACACACAACTCATAATCCAACGAATAAACTGATGAAGGAAACTATGCTTGGTTTCAGTTGGGTTTCATGAAGGTTAAGACAGGAAGTGAGCCACACCATTGTACGTGACCACGATACGAGACTATGAAGGTGATTCTGATGGAGTATGAAGGTGATTCTGATGGAGGTGTAGGTACAAAATATTGGTCATGGGTGCAATTTGTATCGAAGTGAGCGATTGTTATGTGTGGAGACTGGAGGAAGTGAGAGATTGTTATGTGTAGAGACTGGAGTTGGTGAGCAGCAGACAGAAAACCTATCCCATAAGCGCCCACTTCTGGGCATGCTCACAGTAAGGCTGACACCTATGCCCACTAATAGTTGGCGTCTATTGGGTGCTTATGCACCCACTACACCCGCGCTCGACAGGGGCATTGGCGTCTATGTGCAAANTCGGGCATGCTCACAGTAAGGTTGACACCTATGCCCACTTATTGTTGGCGTCTATTGGGTGCTTATGCACCCACTACACCCGCGCTCGACAGGGGCATTGGCGTCTATGTGCAGAGTCCGAGCGCATAAGCGCCAGGAACAGTTGGCATGCACTGCTTTGGTTTAAGGCAAAATTTGAGTGGTGTAAATAGAATGTCTTCTTTTGATGTTCTTCAACAAATTTCTAGTGAAGGAGAGAGGAGTGGAGAGAAAGATTTTTGGGATTCGACATATATTTTTTGCATTGGATCGAAGAAAGAATATTGTGAAGCGCGTCTTATAAGTTTTCTTGTGTGCACAGAGGTGATATGAGTTCTCTGTAAAAATTTTATGTTTTTTAGTGAAATTTTCTGGCGGTGTGACTTCGTGATTTTTTTCTCTTTCTTGGGTTTTTCCAAGTAAAATTCTTGTGTATTTTTTAGTTTCTTTGATTATGCTTCTTTTTATAATTTTGTTTTGGTTTTTCTTGAATCTTGTGAGATCCTATTATTCCTTGATGTGATTTAGTTTCTAATTGATCCTAATCCCCGATAAGATTTTGAATTGTTTGGTATTCCTATCAGAAAATCCATTTATTAAATTATTATACTGACTCGTAAACTAAATTATGATTTTAGGATAATTATATGTATTGCACTCAAAACCTAATTATAAAATCAACCTCAAGTCATTCTTTTAGCTGTCAAATCGCTGTATTTATGCATATCACAATAAATAAGGAGAATTTGATTAAAAATGAAAAATGTGTTGAAATTTTATTATAAATTTTAATTTTAAATGAGAATTTTAAAAAGAGAATACTAATTTTGTAAATACAAAATATACAAGTGTTGATATCACAATTTCTCTAAAATTGAAGACATTTTTCTCCCCTTCAAAATATCTAAGAATGTTTCTTGTACAATGAACTTGATCAGAATTGATCTATTAATAGGTCCCATTAGCCCTTCTTAGAAATTAAATAAATAATCAAATTATCTTCCCCCAGCTGTGTTTGATTATACAGTAACCTGAATGACTGAAGAACATGCTGGCCAATGACATGTGACATAATTGTGTTGTGTGGGGACGATTCATTAGCAGACAGGAGTTTTGCTAAACTGACGACAGATATCTTTAAGCATGTGATTTAANGTATCTTCCCCCAGCTGTGTTTGATTATACAGTAACTTGAATGACTGAAGAACATGCTGGCCAATGACATGTGACATAATTGTGTTATGTGGGGACGATTCATTAGCAGACAGGAGTTTTGCTAAACTGACGACAGATATCTTTAAGCATGTGATTTAAGAGAGAAATTTATTTTATTTCTATTTAATATTTGATTATAAATTATAATCAAAATTAAGTGCGCTGTTAGAAATAATTAGAGATTCGGGTACTGCGCGTAAGGCCAAATTTGCGTGGATAGAAAAAACTTGAGGGTTTACATGCATTAAATCTTTAATTAATCATGATTAAATGTATGGTTAGAAATGTACGGAGATTTTGCATTTTAGTTGGTTTGCATGACCGGCTACGGCGAGCACCATAGGCGGTGGCGGTGGTCTGCGAGCGAGGATGGGCGGTGGAAGATAGTGGCGACTGGCTATTGCANAGAGATTTTTCATTTTAGCTGGTTTGCATGACCGGCTACGGCAAGCACCATAGGCGGTGGCGGTGGTCTGCGAGCGAGGATGGGCGGTGGAAGATAGTGGCGACTGGCTATTGCAGGCTATGACAAGCGACGGTAGATGATCATAGCCGTTGATGATGATAGTGGATGATGATAGTGGAAGCAGACGTTGTCCAGCGGGGCAGTGGCAGACGCTGAAATCAATCTGTTAACTTGGAATTAGCCCAAATTTGATTTGAAATTGGCCCCCATATTGATTCAATTTAGCTCAAATAACGATTACTCCTCATGTTAAACGGGTTATAAGGGTTGGTTTCAAGTTGTGATTTTCGACCCATATAATAGTTGGGTTGTATTCAGATCAGATCTATTTAGTTGGGGAAATTTTCACACACACACATATACACACACAACTCAAGTCATGCCCCAAATCTTGGCTTGTGCTTGAACTTGGTTTATTAATCAAGTTTGAGCTTTGACTCGAGGTTAGTTTCAAGGATTTGAAAATCTGAATTACTTATGATGGAAAAGAGAAAATAATATTAATTAATATTAGTGTTATAACAAAATAAAAAATACAAAGAACAACTAAAAGATAAATAAAAAGAAATACCATGTATAAAATATAAAATATTAATTTTAAAATATAAAAAGAGTTATGAATTTTACTGTATTTAAAATATTTTTATATTAATTGGTTNAAAAATACAAAGAACAACTAAAAGATAAATAAAAAGAAATCACATGTATAAAATATTAAATATTAATTTTAAAATATAAAAAGAGTTATGAATTTTACTGTATTTAAAATATTTTTATATTAATTGGTTTTCAAATGAATTGGCTAGTGAGCTAACATGCCAAGCTTGGGCTAATTTGAATTTGACTTGTTAACCCATCAAGCTCAGCTCACAAACTATTTATCCAACCGAGCCGAGTCATCTTGTGAGTTGATTTGGCTAATTATGATTAAGTTTATGTTAGCTAAAAGGCTAGAGTTTAATTTTAAAAATAAACCATTCATATTTATTACTCACTTTTAAAAAATATATTATACATTGTAGAAACTAGTGAAAAAGTAGAATTTTAAATTAAATTTAGTTTATCCTACAAATTAATTAATTCTTTTTCTTATATATGCGACTAAGGGGTTCGTTTGAGGCGGCAGTGCGGCACTACAATTTTATCTTGTTTGGGTAAACTGTATTTTAATTGATTTTTCAAAAAGTTGCAGCTGAAATCTGCATTTTCGCACCTGCCCTAGCTATGCGCAGTGACAGGTTTCTAACCACGGTCTGCAGCTTTAATTGATTTTTGTTTTGACTTTTTCAAAACAAAAAAGTTGTAATTGTTACTGCAGCTTTTTGAACATCAAATTATTTTTCAACATACATTAGCTTATTATTGTTGATAAGATCAAATTAATTTTTTGGTAGTGAGATGTAAAGTATTTTTCTCTTCCTTTTAAAATATCAAAGAATTTGTGTACTATACAAAATAATGGAGCAATAANGGCAGTGCGGCACTGCAATTTTATCTTGTTTGGGTAAACTGTATTTTAATTGATTTTTCAAAAAGTTGCGGCTGAAATCTGCATTTTCGCACCTGCCCTAGCTATGCGCAGTGACAAGTTTCTAACCACGGTCTGGCTTTTTCAAAACAAAAAAGTTGTAATTGTTACCGCAGCTTTTTGAACATCAAATTATTTTTCAACATACATTAGCTTATTAGTGTTGATAAGATCAAATTAAATTTTTTGCAGTGAAATGTGAAGTATTTTTCTCTTCCTTTTAAAATATCAAAGAATTTGTGTACTATACAAAATAATGGAGCAATAATTAAGAAAATAAATTGGAAAGCTACTTGATACATATGTAAACCCCAATAAGTAGATGTAATAATTAGTAGGGGCCAAGTGTCCATGCTTAAAAAAAATCTCATTTTTATGATCATTAGATTACCAGCTTATCGCATAATTATTATATATTTATAAATCTTATTGCTTGAATCTATTTATTTATTTTTATATTTATATAACAAAATAATCTTTAAATTATATATAAAAAAAATATATCATTTTAACATATATGACATGAAAGTAATTCCCATGTTTTGATGTTGTTTAAAAACTGANCGATTGAATCTATTTATTTATTTTTATATTTATATAACAAAATAATCTTTAAATTATATAAAAAAAAATATATCATTTTAACATATATGACATGAAAGTAATTCCCATGTTTTGATGTTGTTTAAAAACTGATGTTGTATGAAAAAATATTATAATTTAAGTATAAAACATATAAATATCTAAGAATTTTGTGCAAAAGGATTTCATTGACAAAAAAATATATAAGAATTTCATGAAAAAAAATAATTTATAACATGAAGAAAGTTGAAGATATTTTTAGAATTTACAGTTCATATTAATTTATAACTACATCAAATCAAAAAAAAAAAAAAGGAAAATAAAGTAATTATTCTTAAAAATGTATTTTCTAACTAACATTGAGATCAAACAAGCATGTAACCTTTTAATACAATTTATATTTCACCATTAATAAAAAAACATAAACTAAAATTGTTATTTTTAATTTACTACAGAGTAAGAACCAACTTAGAAGAAATAAGGAAGATCGGAAAACATTCAAACAACTTATGAGGCAATGATATGTCTTGAGCATATCTTCAGAGAAGGTTGCACAGACATTAAGCTCGATGGTCGCCGGAAAAGCTGCTACCCATCCACCGCCACCTGCCAACCACTTCACCTCCTCCTATACCACTTATCAAAATGTAACGGCGAACGTAGCACTTGCTCTCGCTTTCGTCGAATTTTGCAACTCATGAAGCTTCATTCAGCAATCTTCATGGCTAAGGATTCTACTGATTGCAAGGTTCCATGATGTAGGTATTACGTGCAATTCATTGCCACAGAAAGTTCAAAAGACAAACATTGTAATTTTAAATTTGTAAAGTACTTTCAGGGGTGTAAATATTTACATTATATGAAGAAAACATATTACACATGATTATTTTGCTAATTTCATTATATTTTCGTTGTGTTGGAAAATGGCGGGCAATTCAAGTACACAATGCAGAAGTTGGAGCGAAGTTAGATGAAAGAAAGTGGATGATATTGGGAGAAGAAGGTGGCAACAATTATGGCCATTTTAAGTTAATCAAAGAGGAAGAGCCCGAAATCTAGACCAGGTTTGGCCTTGGGATGATATGCTCAAATTATTTCCATAGAGAAGATATGAAAATTAAAATAGAATGTGTGAGAAGATGTTTGAAGTTAAGGGAAAGTTTCCTCCCTTCCCATCGATTTAGGAGAATCAATTTAACGTCTTGGGGTACATAAACACCAAATGAGAGAAAGAAAAACGGATTAGGGTTAAAAACGGCTTGGGGTTACAACTCACATTTCTCACTATAATATCTTATAACACTTAGTCGTCTATTATAGAAGAGACTTAGAGCATATAAGAGAAGGAATAAAAAAAAAGAAACAAATCAAACATAATTAAACTATTAAATACAATAATCTCCACCTTATCTCTTACTTTCAGATAAGTAAGAGATGACCAAGTAAGCATCAAATTTTAATTCAGCTACATCAAAATGGTTTCATATGAGTGGTTCTTCATAATGCTCTCCTCAGCAATCAATTCTGATCTTGGTTGTTCACCAAATTTCCCTAGTAGATGAACCTTTGGATTGGACATACCTTTGTGGGCATGCCTATTGGATTTTCCTTCGTATATATTTTCTTCAACAGAACCTTCCCTTCTTTAATCAAGTTGCAAACAAAGTGGCACCTCACGTCATTATGCTTGGTATGAGCAAGATGAACTAAATTTGTGGACAATAATATCACACTATGACTGTCATAAAACACCATTAGAGACTCCTAATCAACTCTCAAGTCATTTAATAGGCCTTGCATCCATATTACTTCCTTCATCACATCCATGATTGTCATCTAATTAGCCTCCATAGTACACATATCAACAATAGACTGAAAAAATGTCCTCAAACTGACTTGACCTCCTGTCAATGTGAATTAATAGTCTTTTATAGATCTTCACATATCCACATCACAAGCATAGTCTTAGTTAGGGTAGCCTACACTCAAATCTGAACAGGATGACTGCCTCTCAAATACTAGCCAACATCAACCATTCTCTTCATATAACTAAGAATACTCTTCATAGCATGTCAATGACTTCTTTGATCATGCATAAACCTGCTCACAACACTAATTACTTATACAATGTTTGCTCTAATACAAACCATGACATACATCTGACTGCCCACTGCACTAGCATAAGAAATTGATCACATATCTTTCCTCTCCAAATTATCTTTAAAATATTGATCTATGCTCAGCTGAAAGTGAGATGCAATGAGTAGACTCACTGCTCTACTCTAGTTATCAACCACAAATTTCTTCAGCACCTTTCGAATATAAGCTCCTTGCGATAGACAAACCTTTCTAGTTGTCTTCTCGTTGAGAGTCTGCATGCCAAGAACTCTACGAGTTTTACCTAACTACTTCATTTCAAAAAATTTGGACAATTGATTCTTCATTCAATCAAACTCAATCTGACTAGCAGATGCAATCAACATATTATCAACATATAAAAGTGAGTAAATGAACTCATTGTTGGCCAACTTCCTGAAATTTGCACAATGATCATAGTGGCTCATTATGTACTCATGTCTTCTCATGAATTGATCATATTTTTTATACCGCTACCGCATTAACTGTTTCAACCCATATAAATACTTATCTAGTTTGCAAATCAAGTCTTTTGATGTTGCATATCCCGGTGGTTATAACATGTAGATCTCCTTTTACAATTCCCCGTGTAGCAATACAGTCTTCACATCGAGTTTTTTCAAGCTCAAGCTACAAGTGCTAAAAGAACACGGATTATGAGATGTTTGACTACTTAGGAGAATACTTCATCATAATCAATCTTTTCTCATTGTGCAAAACCTTTTGCTGCTAATATGCCTTGCACCGTACATCAGTTCCATGATATCCTTCTTTCTACATTGAACCCATACTAAGTCTTTTTAAGAGCAGATTATATCCTTTTGGGTAAATATGGGTTTCATTAATATTTATTTTTCGGCGTATCAAGGCCTTCTTTATGAACACAAAGGCCCAAAGTTTGAAAACTCAGGGAAAGGCTGGCCCAACCTAATACAAATTTATTAAAATAATCATAAACATTAAATCCATATTAACTAGCCAGAAATAGATAATTGCTCAACAACCATCTTTCTCTATCACTCCTCGGTTTGATAAAAAAAATAAGCGAGTTTGTCGGCTCATTATAATAGTTATACGAATGCAAACCTCCCTTTCCCCTTGAAATGAGAGAGTTATGAGGGAGACTTTCAGACTTAAGTTAAATATTTCATGATTATTACCTATAAATTATAAAGTTTGAGGACTTATATATATATAAAAACCCCAAAATGAAAATAATAAAATGAGTACCTGACAAATTTCCACTTCACACCCAACTCCACGAATTCCAGATCCACCCAACTAAACCCATCCACACTCACTTCAAACCAAAATTAAAACCCATTTCAATCATTTACCCAATCAAACCCAATCAATGAACCATCTCGTCTCGCCACCACCCAAACCAGACCACCCAATTGGTCAAACCCTAAACAAAGTCAAAACAATTATTTCCAAATTAGTTTTATAAATTATTATTCTGCGTTTTAGCCATTCTGTTTCCAAGCCCTATTAAAAAGATAAAATTAAACATACAAATTTTTATGATGTAAACTGTTGAATATATGAAATAATCTGGATAAGTTGAATCTTGAATTGAATGATTTAAATGCATGTAAGGGTCATTTTGTAATTACTTAGAATGTTGNAAACCTATTTGTGCTCCAAATTACATTTTTTTTTAAAAAAATGTATAAAATGAATGTTGAAAACNTATATGTTTATTGCAGTTTTAATGAAAGTGTTGTATGATATTTTTTTGTATTTTACTTATAGACTTTCAGTTTTGTCACCCTATGGCACAATCTGCCCTGGTTTGGCAAGACATCTTTGTCCAAATATGTTGAGTTAGGGTTGCCATTCAACCATTGATGGTATTCTGGTTGGCGAGACTTGACTTAATCAGTTGGCTTTTCTAATTGGCTATACTTGTATGATTGCCAACTGTTGATTTCTAGACAAGGAACTTCAATGGACAGAACAATGCTAAGTTATCGGGCAGAGGGTAAATCATTATAATTTGACATGTAACTTACTCCTCAACAAGTTGATTCTTCAAGGATTCTCCTTGTGGTTATATGATGGGTAGTTCTCGGTCATTTATAAGGCATCTTAAGGGAATTTCTGAGATAACTGGTGATGCCAAATTTTTCACGTGAATCGGGTTAAGATGAGTGGAAGGTCGATGCCCATGGTAAGTTCGATAGACTTTAGTTCTTTGTTCGAACAACCTTCGCTTGGTCAACCTTCAACCCAGGCATAGAGGGTTGCAACTAGTTAGACAGGTTTTTCAATATTCTACTAGTGAATTCTTAGTCTTTTAATGTTGAACCATTAAACTTTCACCGATGGACCTTTGGTATTTTGCCTGTGTGTCATTGATTTTTTGTACGTGGAATCTTGGTCTTCTTATCTTTCACCTTTGGGCCCTTCTTAAGAGTATTCCTTTGTACTTTTTATTCCTTAGATTTCCTCAAAATATGTATAAAATGAAATTATGAAACTATATCAAAACAGCAAATTATAATATTTCAAAATTTATCCAAACTTTATATGTTTGATGTGAAGAAAATAATGTAATGCAATTAATAAATTTGGGTTACATATTCTCCTCATACCATTTTTTTCTGGATTGAGCCACAAATTCATTAGGCAAAGTTGATAGCATAAAGAAAGTTCTAAGCAAACATCCCAATATAAGAAAATCCTCTTCATTTTGAATCTTTTTTTATTACATGCCGTGTAAGAAAAATTATAAATAAAAAAAAAACAACTTTAATAGTATTTCATTCCCATATTTTCCCATGTACACAAATATAAATAAAAAAAACAAAGCATGAAACTCCCTCCTTGCGCTCATTTCCCTCCACATCCCTATAAAACCCACCCCCATACCCCCCTTCTCTTCACAATCCCAACCAAACACTCTCTTCACTAGCAAGAAGAAGAAAATGAAGCTCCTTTTCATAATCCCAGCCTTATTACTTCTCTTAGAAGCAACGGCCACCACAATCGACATTGTTGAGAAGGATTTAGAGACAGAGGATAGTCTCTGGAATCTCTACGAGCGATGGAGAAGCCATCATACTGTCTCGAGAGACCTGGATGAAAAGCAAAAGCGTTTTAATGTTTTTAAAGAGAACGCTCGTTACATCCACGAATTCAACAAACGCAAAGACGCCCCTTACAAGCTNTTCTGATACACAGATTAATAACCTGGTTATGATGTATTTACTGTGTTGGTTTGGCAGAGGAATGTACCTGTGGTTACAATTGACGGATACGAAGATGTTCCTACTAACGATGAGGATTCTCTGCTGAAAGCGGCGGCGAATCAGCCTGTGTCAATCGCCATTGAAGCAAGCGGCCATGATTTCCAGTTCTACTCTGAGGTAATTAAAAAATCCAACTTTTTGAGAACATTACAGCACAAAAAATGGGAGTTGTTGATTTCTTACATTGGATTATGCAGGGAGTTTTCACGGGCAGGTGCGGCAAAGATTTGGATCATGGCGTAGCGATTGTGGGATACGGACAAACACAACAGGGGACGAAGTATTGGATTGTTAGGAACTCATGGGGGGCGGAGTGGGGGGAGAAAGGCTACATAAGAATGCGTCGTGGCTCCTCCGATCGAAGCGGGCTGTGCGGCCTTGCAATGGAGGCTTCTTATCCCATCAAAACTTCTCCCAATCCCAACGACATGCTCAAGGATGAACTCTAAGGTCTGGTTTCAGTGGAAGAAGGAAATAAAGCTATACTGCTATAGCATGCTTATGAAAAATGTGATTTTTAGCTTGTTTGTGTTTGTTTGATGTAGTTTATATATCATAAATGTTGTGCTTGATGTATAATGGGGTTTAATCGACTCCACAAAAGGCTCCATTGAATAGGGCTTTCATAAATAAGGTGGCCAACTTTGTTCTATGATTCAATATGAATATCATCATCATAGAGGATCCATAGCTTCAAATAACAATAAATTATTTTTGCACGACTCATCGATAGAAAACCAACCAAAATACCTTTAATAAACATATCAAATTATAGTAAAATTAAAATTTGATAGCAAGAAAGAAAATTAATAATTGAATGACACATTGATTCCACTTTGTATTTAAAAATAAATAAAAATTACGGTTAACAATTGTGAAGCTATAATTAAGTTAGATAACTAAATTTTGAATACAATACTTGACACAAAGAATGCAACGTCATAAATACTTTTATATTATTCATTAAGATATTAAATGTATAAATTACATGATACAATAATTTCAATCGATGGTGAATTTCTGACCAAGTCTCATTTTTTACTTTTATATATATATATATATTTGTAAATAAGTAACCGATAATTAAACCAGAAGAAAATATTGACTCGATACAATCTTGTTTTAGGTATATCACCTCCATTGTCAAAATTCATGATACCTTTTCCTCTTATGGACCTAAAGATGAACGAAAACCTTTATACTCCCAATGTGGGACTAAAGTCGGGCATGGGCCAAAAAAAATAGGTTTTCTTGTCATGCATGACTTTTTTAGGCATTTACATAATTACATACGAAGGAGCAGCAGCGAAGGAGAACTGAAGTTTGGCCCACCCAATAAATGAGGCTTAATATAATTAAACCACTCATTTCAGTCCGCATGGGTAGTCTATTTTTAATGCTTTACAAGTGAAATTCTGCTTGTCCTTTTAAACAACAGTAATTTAAAAATATATTTCAGAGGTCAGACCTTTCTCTTTTTGTCCTTCTTTTTATTTATTTATTTGCAGGCATTTACATACATACCACCCAATCTAAATATATTTACACGTATAACACCTACACTTTGCTTTTCTAACCTTCATACCATCTAAAATTTTTCATATATCATAAAACCTATACAAAAAAAATTTGTGAAGGTAATAATTTATTTTTTTAGGGTTTCAACTATGAATGTCATTAATTTTAAATATTTNTTTGTGAAGGTAATAATTTATTTTTTTAGGGTTTCAACTATGAATGTCATTAATTTTAAATATTTNCGAAGGAGCAGCAGCGAAGGAGAACTGAAGTTTGGCCCACCCAATAAATGAGGCTTAATATAATTAAACCACTCATTTCAGTCCGCATGGGTAGTCTATTTTTAATGCTTTACAAGTGAAATTCTGCTTGTCCTTTTAAACAACAGTAATTTAAAAATATATTTCAGAGGTCAGACCTTTCTCTTTTTGTCCTTCTTTTTATTTATTTATTTGCAGGCATTTACATACATACCACCCAATCTAAATATATTTACACGTATAACACCTACACTTTGCTTTTCTAACCTTCATACCATCTAAAATTTTTCATATATCATAAAACCTATACAAAAAAATTTGTGAAGGTAATAATTTATTTTTTTAGGGTTTCAACTATGAATGTCATTAATTTTAAATATTTTAGTTGAAACTATTTAGTGTGAGTGGAAAATTCCATTCTTAATGTGTCATGAATTTTGAATTTAAATTCAAAAAAACACATAAAGTAACAATTTTTAATTTGAGCAGACCTATCGAGCAAAAAACAAGAAGAAAAGCCATCAAAAGATAACAAAAGAGTACAAACCCCAGATCTACAGAAACTCGTCAGTCAAAAATATCATCTGAATATTGTTATTGGTTTAGTTGAGGTTCATCATTTGCTTTCATGTTCATCTAATCTTGGATAGTTTCAATGTCAATAGTTGACCAACTATGACAAACACTCCAACTATTAGAAAAAGACTCCACAAGAAAAGAAACATACGCTTACTAAGACAACATAGGCTTACTTACTACAGCAGCTCCGCAAAACAAAATCAACACATCCTAAGCTTAATATATCAGCCTAACATAACAAGCAAAGAAAATGATTTACACAATGAAACGATCATTNATTAGAAAAAAGACTCCACAAGAAAAGAAACATACGCTTACTAAGACAACATAGGCTTATTTACTACAGCAGCTCCGCAAAACAAAATCAGCACATCCTAAGCTTAATATATCAGCCTAACATAACAAGCAAAGAAAATGATTTACACAATGAAACGATCATTTACGCATCCTCAGACTTGTCTAACAAGCAAACAATACAAATCACAACATAAAAGCGCAAAAAAATATATCGGGCTTATCACGTCTTAATCCTAAAACTAAGGCAAGTGTCTTATGACGTCTAAAGGTAGTACGTGTAAATTGTGGGGAAGTGATTACCCAATCAAGACTCATGGTTTCGTCATCTCGGGTCATCGTGATTCATATTCTACTTAGTAAGAGGANCCTTATCACGTCTTAATCCTAAAACTAAGGTAAGTGTCTTATGACGTCTAAAGGTAGTACGTGTAAATTGTGGGGAAATGATTACCCAATCAAGACTCATGGTTTCGTCATCTCGGGTCATCGTGATTCATATTCTACTTAGTAAGAGGAGGTGGTTGACCTAATCTGACTGAAAGACTCTTGTCAGCAGCCATGAGCTACATCTTTCAAGGGATTTTTTATAAATCTATGATGACTGATTGTTCAATTAACCATTAGAAAAGGTTCATTTCAAAGTTTAATGCTTTTTGGATTTTATCTGAATTTTATTTCATCGTCTGGGTTAAATACCTTATACAAGCTTATGAGACATATATAAGTATTTAACTCTTGTTAGTGTTTATAAGATATTATGAACCACTAGGGAAAGTGGTTATAGATCTTATAAAGCCAAATATACAAATTTTTTGGAAATTTTGAATATTTGATGAATTATTATAATTTAAATTAGAATTATATTTATTATTTGTTGGGTTTTGTACCATTTGAGTAAAATGTGTTGAAATTATTTTTGGAGGTTATTATTGAGTTCAAAAGAATTCTCTTAAAATTTCATGAATTTTAAAATTTTTATTGATTTATTTGAATTATTTGAATTTTTAGGATATTTTTTTTATTAAAAATTCATAATAAATTCAGATAAACTCTAAAATCTTTGAAATTTTCCATAGATGCTTGTAATGAAATTCTAAACAACCTCTAAAATTTTGACGTCATTAAATTCATTTTAAAATTTCTACGAATTATTATTTNAATAAACTCTAAAATCTTTGAAATTTTCCATAGATGCTTGTGATGAAATTCTAAACAACCTCTAAAATTTTGACGTCATTAAATTCATTTTAAAATTTCTACGAATTATTATTTTTATTTATGATTTTATTATTTAAAAATTATTAAATATTATTTAATGGAAAATATTTTTGAATATCTTGCTTTTTCTCTATTCACTTAATTTATTGGTGAAATTTTCATTCCATTTGGGATTTTCTTTTGAATTTATGAAGATTTTAAGTTGTGAGGGTTTATCTACAAAATTTGTATTTTATTTTAAACAGTTTGGTTTCAAAGTAAAAAAATTATTATTAAATTTTTTTTATGCTTTGTTAATAAGTGATTCAAATCAGGTTTTAAACATTTTAAACTTGAGAAATTTATTTTGGTGCTTAAGAAATATTTACAATTTCTGCAATTTTATTCAACTTTAATTAAATCTTTGTTAATTTGGCATGCTTATTTTACCAAATTATTCTAAAATGTTTTAAACATTGGATTAATTGTTGCATCAAAATTGCAATTTTTCAACATTCTAAGTAATTACAAAATGACCCTTACATGCATTTAAATCATTCAATTCAAGATTCAACTTATCCAAATTATTTCATATATTCAACAGTTTACATCATAAAAATTTGTATGTTTAATTATCTCTTTTTAATAGGGTTTGGAAACAGAATGGCTAAAACGCAGAATATTAATTTATAAAACTAATTTGGAAATAATTGTTTTGACTTTGTTTAGGGCTTGACCAATTGGGTGGTCTGGTTTGGGTGGTGGCGAGACGAGATGGTTCATTGATTGGGTTTGATTGGGTAAATGATTGAAATGGGTTTTAATTTTGGTTTGAAGTGAGTGTGGATGGGTTTAGTTCGATGGATCTGGAATTCGTGGAGTTGGGTGTGAAGTGGAAATTTGTCAAGTATTCATTTTATTATATTCATTTTGGGGTTTTTATATTTATAGAAGTCCTCAAACTTTATAATTTATAGGTAATAATCATGAAATATTTAACTTAAGTCTGAAAGTCTCCCTCATAACTCTCTCATTTCAAGGGGAAAGGGAGGTTCGCGTTCGTATAACTATTATAATGAGCCGAAAAACTCGCTTATTTTTTTTATCAAGCCAAGGAGTGATAGAGAAAGATGGTTGTTGAGCAATTATCTATTTCTGGCTAGTTAATATGGATTTAATTTTTAAGATTATTTTAATAAAATTGTATTAGGTTGGGCCAGCTTTTCCCGAGTTTCCAAACTTTGGGCCTTTGTGTTCATAAAGAAGACCTTGTTACGCCGAAAAATAAATATTAATGAAACCCATATTTACCCAAAAGGATATAATCTGCTCTTGAAAAGACTTAGTATGGGTTCAATGAAGAAAGAAGGATATAATGGAATTGATGTACGGTGCCAGACATAATTAGTGGTAAAAGGTTTTGCATAATGAGAAGAGATTGATTATGACGAAGTATTCTCCTAAGTAGTCAAACATCTCACAATCTGTGCTCTTTTAGCCCTTGTAGCCTAAGCTTGAAAAAACTCGATGTGAAGACTGCATTGCTACACGGGGAATTGCAAAAGGAGATCTACATGCTATAAGCACCGCAATATGCAACATCAAAAGACTTGATTTGCAAACTAGATAAGTATTTATATGGGTTGAAGCAGTTAATGTGGTAGCGGTATAAAAAATATGATTAATTCATGAGAAGACATGAGTACATAATGAGCCACTATGATCATTGTGCAAATATTAGGAAGTTGGCCAACAATGAGTTCATTTACTCACTTTTATATGTTGATTGCATCTGCTAGTCAGATTGAGTTTGATTGAATGAAGAATCAATTGTCCAATTTGTTTGAAATGAAGTAGTTAGGTAAAACTCGCATAATTCTTGACATGGAGATTCTCAACGAGAAGACAACTAGAAAGGTTTGGCTATCACAAGGAGCTTATGTTCGAAAGATGCTGAATAAATTTGTGGTTGATAACTAGAGCAAGGCAGTGAGTCTACTCATTGCATTTCACTTTCAGTTGAGCTCAGATCAGTATTTTAAAGATAATTTGGAGAGGAAAAGTATGTGATCAATTTCTTATGCTAGTGCAGTGGGCAGTCTGATTTATGTCATGGTTTGTATTAGAGCAAACATTGTACAAGTAATTAGTGTTGTGAGCAGGTTTATGCATGATCAAAGAAGTCATTGACATGCTATGAAGAGTATTCTTAGTTATATGAAGAGAATAGTTGATGTTGGCTAGTATTTGAGAGATAGTCATCCAGTTCATATTTGAGTGTAGGCTACCCTAGTTAAGACAATGCATGTGATGTCAATATGTGATAATCTATAACAGACTATTTATTCACATTGACAGGAGGTCAAGTCAGTTTGAGGTCATTTTTTCAGTCTACTGTTGATATGTCTACTATGGAGGCTGATTAGATGACAATCATGGAGGCGATGAAAGAAGTAATATGGATACAAGGCCTATTAGATGGCTTGAGAGTTGATTAGGAGTCTCTAATGGTGTTTTATGACAGTCATAGTATGATATTCTTGTCCACAAATTTAGTTCATCGTGCTCATACCAAGAATAATGATGTGAGGTACCACTTTGTTTGGAACTTGATTAAAGAAGGAAAGGTTTTGCTGAAGAAGGTAAATAAGAAGGAAAATCCAATAGGCATGCCCACAAAGGTACTTCCAGTCTAATGGTTCATCTACTATGGGAATTTGGTGAACATCCAAGCTCAGAACTGATTGATGAGGAGAGCATTTTGAAGAATTACAACAAACTTGATCCATTCGGGAGAGAGAGAGAGAGAGAGAGGGGGGGGTGGGGGGGTACATATGAAACCATTTTAATGTAGCTGAATTAGAATTTGAAGCTTACTTGGTCATGTCTTACTTATCTGAAAGTAAGAGATAAGGTGGAGATTATTGTATTTAATAGTTTAATTATGTTTGATTTGTTTCTTTTTTTTTGTTCCTTCTCTTATATGCTTTAAGTCTCTTCTATAATAGAGGACTTAGTGTTATAAGAGATTATAGTGAGAAATCTGAGTTGTAACCCCAAGCCGTTTTTAACCCTAATTCATTTTTCTCTCTCTCATTTGGTGTTTATGTACCCCAAGACGTTAAATTGATTCGCCTATATCGATGGGAAGGAAAGAAACTTTCCCTTAACTCCAAACATCTTCTCACACATTCTATTTTAATTTTCATATCTTCTCTATGGAAATAATTTGAGCATGTCATCCCAAGGCCAAACCTGGTCTAGATTTCGGGCTCTTCCTCTTTGAATAACTTAAAATGGCCATAATTGTTGCCACCTTCTCCTCCCAATATCATCCACTTTCTTTCATCTAACTTCTCTCCAACTTCTGCATTGTGTACTTGAATTGCCTGCCATTTTCCAACACAACGAAAATATAATAAAAATAGCAAAATAATCATGTGTAATATGTTTTCTTCATATAATGTAAATATTTACACTCCTGGAAGTACTTTACAAATTCAGAATTACAATGTTTGTCTTTTGAAATTTCTGCGGCAATGAATTGAACTTAATACCTGCCTAATGGAACCTTGCAATCAGCAGAATCCTGAGCCATGAAGATTGCTGAATAAAGCTTCATGAGTTACAAAATTCGACGAAAGCGAGAGTAAGTGCTACATTCGCCTTTACATTTTGAGAAGTGGTATAGGAGGAGGTGAAGTGGTTGGCAGGTGGCGGTGGATGGGCAGCAGCTTTTCCGGCGACCATCGAGCTTAATGTCTGTGCAACCTTCTCTGAAGATATGCTCAAGACATATCATTGCCTCATAAGTTGTTAGTATGTTTTCCGATCTTCCTTATTTCTTCTAAGTTGGTTCTCACTCTGTAGTAAATTAAAAATAACAATTTTAGTTTATGTTTTCTTATTAATGGTGAAATATAAATTGTATTAAAAGGTTACATGCTTGTTTGATCTCAATGTAGTTAGAAAATACATTTTTAAAAGGTTACATGCTTATTTTCCATTTTTTTTATTTGATGTAGTTATAAATTAATATGAATTTTAAATTCTAAAAAATATCTTCAACTTTCTTCATGTTATAAAAGATCTTTTTCATGAAATTCTTATATATTTTTTGTCAATGAAATCCTTTTGCACAAAATTCTTAGATATTTATATGTTTTATACTTAAATTATAATATTTTTTCATACAACATCAGTTTTTAAACAACATCAAAACATGGGAATTACTTTCATGTCATATATGTTAAAATGATATATTTTTTTTTATATAATTTAAAGATTATTTTGTTATATAAATATAAAAATAAATAAATAGATTCAATCGATAAGATTTATAAATATATAATAATTATGCGATAAGCTGGTAATCTAATGATCATAAAAATGAGATTTTTTTTAAGCATGGACACTTGGCCCCTACTAATTATTACATCTACTTATTGGGGTTTACATATGTATCAAGTAGCTTTCCAATTTATTTTCTTAATTATTGCTCCATTATTTTGTATAGTACACAAATTCTTTGATATTTTAAAAGGAAGAGAAAAATACTTTACATCTCACTACCAAAAAATTAATTTGATCTTATCAACAATAATAAGCTAATGTATGTTGAAAAATAATTTGATGTTCAAAAAGCTGCAGTAACAATTACAACTTTTTTGTTTTGAAAAAGTCAAAACAAAAATCAATTAAAGCTGCAGACCGTGGTTAGAAACCTGTCACTGCGCATAGCTAGGGCAGGTGCGAAAATGCAGATTTCAGCTGCAACTTTTTGAAAAATCAATTAAAATACAGTTTACCCAAACAAGATAAAATTGCAGTGCCGCACTGCCGCCTCAAACGAACCCCTTAGTCGCATATATAAAAAAAGAATTAATTAATTTGTAGGATAAACTAAATTTAATTTAAAATTCTACTTTTTCACTAGTTTCTACAATGTATAATATATTTTTTAAAAGTGAGTAATAAATATGAATGGTTTATTTTTAAAATTAAACTCTAGCCTTTTAGCTAACATAAACTTAATCATAATTAGCCAAATCAACTCACAAGATGACTCGGCTCGGTTGGATAAATAGTTTGTGAGCTGAGCTTGATGGGTTAACAAGTCAAATTCAAATTAGCCCAAGCTTGGCATGTTAGCTCACTAGCCAATTCATTTGAAAACCAATTAATATAAAAATATTTTAAATACAGTAAAATTCATAACTCTTTTTATATTTTAAAATTAATATTTTATATTTTATACATGGTATTTCTTTTTATTTATCTTTTAGTTGTTCTTTGTATTTTTTATTTTGTTATAACACTAATATTAATTAATATTATTTTCTCTTTTCCATCATAAGTAATTCAGATTTTCAAATCCTTGAAACTAACCTCGAGTCAAAGCTCAAACTTGATTAATAAACCAAGTTCAAGCACAAGCCAAGATTTGGGGCATGACTTGAGTTGTGTGTGTATATGTGTGTGTGTGAAAATTTCCCCAACTAAATAGATCTGATCTGAATACAACCCAACTATTATATGGGTCGAAAATCACAACTTGAAACCAACCCTTATAACCCGTTTAACATGAGGAGTAATCGTTATTTGAGCTAAATTGAATCAATATGGGGGCCAATTTCAAATCAAATTTGGGCTAATTCCAAGTTAACAGATTGATTTCAGCGTCTGCCACTGCTCCGCTGGACAACGTCTGCATCCACTATCATCATCCACTATCATCATCAACGGCTATGATCATCTACCGTCGCTTGTCATAGCCTGCAATAGCCAGTCGCCACTATCTTCCACCGCCCATCCTCGCTCGCAGACCACCGCCACCGCCTATGGTGCTCGCCGTAGCCGGTCATGCAAACCAACTAAAATGCAAAATCTCCGTACATTTCTAACCATACATTTAATCATGATTAATTAAAGATTTAATGCATGTAAACCCTCAAGTTTTTTCTATCCACGCAAATTTGGCCTTACGCGTACTACCCGAATCTCTAATTATTTCTAACAGCGCACTTAATTTTGATTATAATTTATAATCAAATATTAAATAGAAATAAAATAAATTTCTCTCTTAAATCACATGCTTAAAGATATCTGTCGTCAGTTTAGCAAAACTCCTGTCTGCTAATGAATCGTCCCCACATAACACAATTATGTCACATGTCATTGGCCAGCATGTTCTTCAGTCATTCAAGTTACTGTATAATCAAACACAGCTGGGGGAAGATACTTTGATTATTTATTTAATTTCTAAGAAGGGCTAATGGGACCTATTAATAGATCAATTCTGATCAAGTTCATTGTACAAGAAACATTCTTAGATATTTTGAAGGGGAGAAAAATGTCTTCAATTTTAGAGAAATTGTGATATCAACACTTGTATATTTTGTATTTACAAAATTAGTATTCTCTTTTTAAAATTCTCATTTAAAATTAAAATTTATAATAAAATTTCAACACATTTTTCATTTTTAATCAAATTCTCCTTATTTATTGTGATATGCATAAATACAGCGATTTGACAGCTAAAAGAATGACTTGAGGTTGATTTTATAATTAGGTTTTGAGTGCAATACATATAATTATCCTAAAATCATAATTTAGTTTACGAGTCAGTATAATAATTTAATAAATGGATTTTCTGATAGGAATACCAAACAATTCAAAATCTTATCGGGGATTAGGATCAATTAGAAACTAAATCACATCAAGGAATAATAGGATCTCACAAGATTCAAGAAAAACCAAAACAAAATTATAAAAAGAAGCATAATCAAAGAAACTAAAAAATACACAAGAATTTTACTTGGAAAAACCCAAGAAAGGGAAAAAAATCACAAAGTCACCACCAGAAAATTTCACTAAAAAACATAAAATTTTTACAGAGAACTCATATCACCTCTATACACACAAGAAAACTTATAAGACGCGCTTCACAATATTCTTTCTTCGATCCAATGTAAAAAATATATGTCGAATCCCAAAAATTTTTCTCTCCACTCCTCTCTCCTTCACCAGAAATTTGTTGAAGAACATCAAAAGAAGACATTCTATTTACACCACTCAAATTTTGCCTTAAACCAAAGCANCTTGATGGTCGCCAGAAAAGCTGTTGCCCATCCACCGCCACCTGCCAGCCACTTCACCTCCTCCTATACCACTTCTCAAAATGTAACGGCGAACGTAGCACTTGCTCTCGCCTTCGTCAAATTTTGCAACTCATGAAGCTTCATTCAGCAATCTTCATGGCTCAGGATTCTACTGATTGCAAGGTTCCATGATGGAGGTATTACGTGCAATTCTTTGCCAAAGAAATTTCAAAAGACAAACATTGTAATTTTGAATTTGTAAAGTACTTTTTAGGAGTGTAAATATTTACATTATATGAAGAAAACATATTACACATGATTATTTTGCTATTTTTATTATATTTTCGTTGTGTTGGAAAATGGCAGGCAATTTAAGTACACAATGCAGAAGTTGGAGTGAAGTTAATTGAAAGAAAGTGGATGATATTGGGAGAAGAGAAGGTGGCAACAATTATGACCATTTTAAGTTATTCAAAGAGGAAGAGCCCGAAATCTAGACCAGGTTTGGCCTTGCGATGATATGCTAAAATTATTTCCATAGGGAAGATATGAAAATTAAAATAGAATGTGTGAGAAGATGTTTGAAGTTAAGGGAAAGTTTCCTCCCTTCCCATTGATATGGGTGAATCAATTTAACGTCTTGGGGTACATAAACACCAAATGAGAGAAAAAAAAATGGATTAGGGTTAAAAACGGCTTGGGGTTACAAGTCACATTTCTCACTATAATCTCTTATAACACTAAGTCCTCTATCATAGAAGAGACTTAAAGCATATAAGAAAAGGAACAAAAAAAAAAAAAAA
>JXCR01148091.1:313445-343600 GCA_002079205.1 Phalaenopsis hybrid cultivar
CAAATTGATCAAGTCTGGTGTAGTTCTTCATAATGCACTCCTCAACAATCAATTATGAGCTTGGATGTTCACCAAATTTCCGTAGTAGATGAACCTTTGGACTGGTAATACCTTTGTGGGCATGCCTATTGGATTTTCCTTCGTATATATCTTCTTCAACAGAACCTTCCCTTCTTTAATCAATTTCCAAACAAAGTGACACCTCACGTCATTATGCTTGGTATGAGCATGATGAACTAAATTTGTGGACAAGAATATCACACTATGACTGTCGTAAAACACCATTAGAGACTCCTAATCAACTCTCAAGCCATCCAATAGGCCTTGCATTCATATTACTTCCTCATCGCCTCCATGATTGTCATCTAATCAGCCTCCATAGTAGACATATCAACAGTAGATTGAAAAAATGACCTAAAACTGACTTGACCTTCTATTAATGTGAATAAATAGTTTGTTATAGATCTTCACATATCCACATCACATGTATAGTCTTAGTTAGGGTAGCCTACACTCAAATCTGAACTGGATGATTGTCTCTCAAATACTAGCCAACATCAACTACTCCCTTCATATAAATAAGAATACTCTTCATAGCATGTCAATGACTTCTTCTTTGATCATGCATAAACGTGCTCACAACACTAATTACTTGTACAATGTTTGCTTTAATACAAATCATGAAATACATCAAACTGTCAACTGCACTAGCATAAGAAATTGATCACATATCTTTTCTCTCCAAATTATTTTTAAGATATTGATCTGAGCTCAACTGAAAGTGAGATGCAATGAGTAGACTCAATACCCTGCTCTAATTATCAACCACAAATTTCTTCAGCACCTTTCGAATATAAGCTCCTTGTGATAGCCAAACCATTCTAGTTGTCTTCTTGCTGAGAATCTCCATGCCAAGAGTTCTGTGAGTTTCACCGAACTACTTCATTTCGAAAAGTTTTGACAATTGATTCTTCATTCAATCAAACTCAATCTGACTAGTAGATGCAATCAACATATTATCAACTTATAAAAGTGAGTAAATGAACTCATTGTTGGCTAACTTCCTGAAATTTGCACAATGATCATAGTGGCTCATTATGTACTCATGTCTTCTCATGAATTGATCATATTTTTTATACCACTACCACATGAACTGCTTCAACCCATATAAATACATATCTAGTTTGCAAATCAAGTCTTTTGATGCTGCATATCGCGGTGGTTATAACATGTAGATCTCCTTTTGCAATTTCCCGTGTAGCAATGCAATCTTCACATCGAGTTTTTTCAAGCTCAAGCTACAAGTGTTAAAAGAACACGAATTATGTGATGTTTGACTACTTAGGAGAATACTTCGTCATAATCAATCTTTTCTCATTGTGCAAAACCTTTTGCCGCTAATTATGCCTTGCACTGTACATCAGTTCCATGATATCCTTCTTTCTACATTGAAACCCATACTATGGGTTTCATTAATATTTATTTTTCGGCGTAACAAGGCCTTCTTTATGAACACAAGGCCCAAAGTTTGGAAACTCGGGAAAAGGCTGGCCCAACCTAATACAATTTTATCATCTTTCTCTATCACTCCTCGGCTTGATAAAAAAAATAAGCGAGTTGGTCGGCTCATTATAATAGTTATACGAACGCAAGCAAACTGGAAAATAAATTTGTAAATATAGAAGAAATTGGTGGCATTTATGTAAACGACTCAAAAGAAGTGCATGTCTTTCCTTAAAAACAAATCCCATTTTTTTTGGCCCCATGCCCGGCTTTCAAATCAAACTTTATGCATTGATTATCTTTGTTCATTGGAACTGCGTCAACGGCGCAACCTTCAAAAACCGAGAATGGAAGCTTGAAATTAATAAAATTAAAATAAGAATATCCAGAATTAATTTAAAATAAAATAAAATTATAAACTTTCAAATATTTCACATATATAAGGGATGAGCAATTAAGGATCTGCTTGGCGCGCCTTACAGTCAGCTTATCTGAAACTGTGTTTTGATTTTTAAACAAAACGCAGGCCGCAGGTTGACCTTCGCTCTCGGCCCGTGAGTTAAGTTTCAACTTAGCCTGAAACACATAATTTGCCCCCAAATGGACCCTAAAAGGGATTTTACATATGATTATGAAAGTTTCCAAATTTTGTAATTTACAGGTAAAAAACTTTAAATATTTAATTTACGCCTGAATTTCTTGCTCATAACTGGTCGGCCAACTCATTCCTCGAGCATCCATATTTAAGAAGATTTTCATTTCTCAAATCATTATTAGATCTCCATGGTACGAAGTTGACGAAGAAGATGGCATGATGCCGACTTTTCTCAGCCACGACAACCTCCCTTCCCCCTTGAAATGAGAGAGTTATGACGGAGACTTTAAGACGTAAGTTAAATATTTCATGATTATTCTCTACAGATTATAAAGTTTGAGGACTTATATATATATATATAAAAACCCCAAAATGAAAATAATAAAATGAGTACTTCACAAATTTCTACTCCACACCCAACTCCACGTATTCCAGATCCACCCAACTAAACCCATCCACACTCACTTCAAACCAAAATTAAAACCCATTTCAATCATTTACCCAATCAATGAACCATCTCATCTTGCCACCACCCAATTGGTCAAACCCTAAACAAAGTCAAAACAATTATTCCAAATTAGTTTTATAAATTATTATTCTGCGTTTTAGCCATTCTGTTTCCAAACCCTAATCAAAAGAGTAAATTAAACATACAAATATTTATGATGTAAACTGTTGAATATATGAAATAATTTGGATAAGTTGAATCTTGAATTGAATGATTTAAATGCATGTAAGGGTCATTTTGGTAATTACTTAGAATGTTGAAAAATTGCACTTTATAAATTTTTGAAAATTCTAATTGATGCAAAATTTTGATGCAACAATTAATCCAATGTTTAAAACATTTTAGAATAATTTGGTGAGATAAGCAAGTCAAATTAACAAAGATTTAATTAAAGTTGAATGAAATTGGAGAAATTGTAAATATATTCTTAAGGTTAATTTGAACATTTTGAAAGCTTTAAAATCGGATTAAAAATCATTAAGGAAATTGTAGTAGTAATAATAATAATAATAATCCATTAATGGAAAAGCAAAAGAAGGCGCATTTGTAATTTTCTAAAATTACAATTATACCCTCTCCTAATTCTAAACCCTTAAATTGAAAATTTAGAAATTAAAACTTCTGAAGTTTAATTTGAAATAGTTAATAATCGCTTTAACATAAAAAATTAAATAAGTTTTGGTTTTTTAAAGGTGATTAGAGGTATATTTGTATATTTCTAATGGTTAATTGAACAATCAGTCATCATAGGTTTATAAAAATCCCTTGAATTATGTAGCCCATGGTTGCTAACAAGAGTCTTTCAGTCAGATTAGGTCAACCACTTCCTCTTACTAAGCAGAATATAAATCACGATGACCGGAGATGAAGAAACCATGAGTCTTGATTGGGTAATCACTTCCCCATAGTTTACACGCACTACTTTTAGACGTCATAAGACACTAACCTTAGTTTTAGGATTAGGCCGTGATAAGGCTGATATATTTTTTTGTGCTTTTATGTTGTGATTTGTCTTGTTTGCTCGTAGACAAGTCTGAGGACGAGTAAATGGTCATTTCATTGTGTAATCCATTTTCTTTGCTTGTTATGCTAGGCTGATATATTAAGCTTAGGATGTGCTGACTTTGTTTTGCGGAGCTGCTGTAGTAAGCCTAGGTTGTCTTAGTAAGTGTATGTTTCTTTTCTTGAGGTGTCTTTTTTTCTAACAGTTGGAGTGTCTGTCATAGTTGGTCAACTATTGACATTGAAACTATCCAAGATTAGATGAACATGAAACCAAATGATGAACCTCAACTAAACCAATAACGATATTCAGATGATATTTTTGACTGAAGAGTCTCTGTAGGTATGGGGTTTGTATTCTTTTGTTATCTTTTGATGCCTTTTGTTCTTGTTTTTTGCTCGATAGGTCTGCTCAAACTTAAAATTGTTACTTTATGTGTTTTTTTCTTGGATTATTGGTAGACACACTAAGAACGAAATTTTCCACTCAAACTAAATAGTTTCAACTAAAATATTTAAAATTAATGACATTCATAGCTGAAACCCTAAAAAAATAAATTATTACCTTCACAATTTTTTTGTAAAGATTTTATGATATATGAAAAATTTTTTATGGTATGAAGGTCAGAAAAGCAAAGTGTAGGTGTTATATGTGTAAATATATTTAGATTGGGTGGTATGCATGTAAATGCCTACAAAGAAATAAATAAAAAAAAGGACGAAAGGAGAAAGGTTGAGCTGACCTACGAAATATATTTTTAAGCAGAATTTCGCTTGTAATGCATTAAAAGTAGACTACCCATGCGGACTGAAATGAGTGGCTTAATTATATTAAGCCTCATTTATTGGGTGGGCCAATCTTCAGTGCTCCTTCGCTGCTGCTCCTTCGTGTGGAAATGCCTAAAAAAAGTCATGCATGATAAGGAAACCTATTTTTTTGGCCCATGCCCGACTTTAGTCCCACATTGGGAGTGTAAAGGTTTTCGTTCATCTTTAGGTCCATAAGAGGAAGAGGTATTACGGGTTTGTACGATGGTAGTGATATACTTGAACTTAAAAAAAGAATTGAGTGTAGCGAGTCAATATTTTCTTCTGGTTTAATAATCGGTTGCTTATTTACAAAAAAAAAAATAAAAAAAAATAAAAAATGAGACTTGTTCAGAAATTCACCATCAATTGAAATTATTTTATCATGTAATATATACATTTAATATCTTAATGAATAATATTAAAGTATTTATGACGTTGCATACTTTGTGTCAAGTTTTGTATTCAAAATTTAGTTATATAACTTGATTATTGCTTCACAATTGCTAACCGTATTTTTTTTTAAAATACAAAGTGGAATCAATGTGTCATTCAATTATTAATTTTCTTTCTTGCTATCAAATTTTAATTTTACTATAATTTGATATGTTTATTAAAGGTATTGTGGTTGGTTATCTATCGACGAGTCATGCAAAAATAATTTATTGTTATTTCAAGCTATGGATCCTCTATGATGATAATATTCATATTGAATCATAGAACAAAGTTGGCCACATTAATTATGAAAGCACTATTCAATGGAGCCTTTTGTGGAGTCGATTAAACCCCATTATACATCAAACACAACATTTATGATATATAAACTACATCAAACAAACACAAACAAGCTAAAAATCACGTTTTTCATAAGCATGCTATAGCAGTATAGCTTTATTTCTTTCTTCCACTGAAACCAAACCCTAGAGTTCATCCTTGAGCATGTCGTTGGGATTGGGAGAAGTTTTGATGGGATAAGAAGCCTCCATTGCAAGGCCACACAACCCGCTTCGATCGGAGGAGCCACGAAGCATTCTTATGTAGCCTCTCTCCCCCCACTCCGCCCCCCATGAGTTCCTAACAATCCAATACTTCGTCCCCTGTTGTGTTTGTCCGTATCCCACAATCGCTACGCCATGATCCAAATCTTTGCCGCACCTGCCCGTGAAAACTCCCTGCATAATCCAATGTAAGAAATCAACAACTCCCATTGTTTGTGCTGTAATGTTCTCAAAAAGTTGGATTTTTTAATTACCTCAGAGTAGAACTGGAAATCATGGCCGCTTGCTTCAATGGCGATTGACACAGGCTGATTCGCCACCGCTTTCAGCAGAGAATCCTCATCGTTAGTAGGAACATCTTCGTATCCGTCAATGGTAACCACAGGTACATTCCTCTGCCAAACCAACACAGTAAATATATCATAACCAGGTTATTAATCTGTGTATCAGAATGTACAAGGATTTAGAAGTTGTATATCTATACATCGGCGAAGCAACGGCCGTCTTGAGCGGCATAAGGATATGCGGCTTCAGAAGTAATTCCTCCATTTTTCTTAATATACTGAAAAGCGTAATCCATCAGACCTCCATTGCATCCATTGTTCTCGTTAGTGTCGCAGTCGATAAGTTCCTGCTCCGACAACGAGACAAGCTTCTTCGTTTTTATTTGGTTTATTCCCTCCACGGCCACCACCGCCGAAAATGCCCAACAACTCCCTGCATATATATCATCAATCAGGTATTAATCTCAACTTAACTTCGACTCAAGAATCTGAATTTACAAAATAATATAAAAAAAAAGATTGAGTTTTTAATTACCGCATTGGCCTTGATCCTTCACAGCAGTGACGGCGCCCTTCTGCCGCCAATCAACGGAGATAGGAAGACTGCGGGTATCAAGGCTCTGATACATGANGAGCTTCTTCGTTTTTATTTGGTTTATTCCCTCCACTGCCACCACCGCCGAAAACGCCCAACAACTCCCTGCATATATATCATCAATCAGGTATTAATCTCAACTTAACTTCGACTCAAGAATCTGAATTTACAAAAATAATATAAAAAAAAAGATTGAGTTTTTAATTACCGCATTGGCCTTGATCCTTCACATCAGTGACGGCGCCCTTCTGCCTCCAATCAACGGAGATAGGAAGACTGCGGGTATCGAGGCTCTGATACATGANAAATCTGAATTTACAAAAATAATATAAAAAAAAAGATTGAGTTTTTAATTACCGCATTGGCCTTGATCCTTCACATCAGTGACGGCGCCCTTCTGCCGCCAATCAACGGAGATAGGAAGACTGCGGGTATCGAGGCTCTGATACATGAACGAGTCTGCGGCGCTGCGTCTGGGGCCACGGAGTGCGCGGTGGTGATTTATGCGCGAACCTGCATGAGTGAAGCGGAATTCCTGATTTGTTAAATCGGCGAACTTGTTGAGGCGTAGCTTGTAAGGGGCGTCTTTGCGTTTGTTGAATTCGTGGATGTAACGAGCGTTATCTTTAAAAACATTAAAACGCTTTTGCTTTTCATCCAGGTCTCTCGAGACAGTATGATGGCTTCTCCATCGCTCGTAGAGATTCCAGAGACTATCCTCTGTCTCTAAATCCNATCTCTCGAGACAGTATGATGGCTTCTCCATCGCTCGTAGAGATTCCAGAGACTATCCTCTGTCTCTAAATCCTTCTCAACAATGTCGATTGTGGTGGCCGTTGCTTCGACGAGAAGTAACAAGGCTGGGATTATGAAAAGGAGCTTCATTTTCTTCTTCTTGCTAGTGAAGAGAGAGTTTGGTTGGGATTGTGAAGAGAAGGGGGGTATGGGGGTGGGTTTTATAGGGATGTGGAGGGAAATGAGCGCNTAAGAGAAGTAATAAGGCTGGGATTATGAAAAGGAGCTTCATTTTCTTCTTCTTGCTAGTGAAGAGAGTGTTTGGTTGGGATTGTGAAGAGAAGGGGGGTATGGGGGTGGGTTTTATAGGGATGTGGAGGGAAATGAGCGCGAGGAGGGAGTTTCATACTGCAATTGACTAAAGTTGTTTTTTTTATTTATATTTGTGTACATGGGAAAATATGGGAATGAAATACTATTAAAGTTGTTTTTTTTATTATCTATAATTTTTCTTACATGGCATGTAATAAAAAAAGATTCAAAATGAAGAGGATTTTCTTATATTGGGATGCTTGCTTAGAACTTTCTTTATGCTATCAACTTTGCCTAATGAATTTGTGGCTCAATCAAGAAAAAATGGTATGAGGAGAATATGTAACCCAAATTTATTAATTGCATTACATTTTTTTCTTCACATCAACTATATAAAGTTTGGATAAATTTTGAAATATTATAATTTGCTGTTTTGATGTAGTTTCATAATTTCATTTTATACATATTTTGAGGAAATCTAAGGAATAAAAAGTACATAGGAATACTCTTAAGAAGGGCCCACAGGTGAAAGATAAAGAGCTCACTAGCGGAAGACCAAGACTCCACATACAGAAAACCAATGACACACAGGCAAATGACCAAAGGTCCATCGGTGAAAGATTAATGGTTCAAAATTGAAAGACTAAAAATTCACTAGTAGAATACCGAAAGACCTGTCTGACTAGTTGCAACCTTCTATTTCTGGGTTGAAGGTTGACCGATTAAAGTTCGTTCGAACAAAGGACTAAAGTCTATCGAGCCTACCTTGGGCATTGACCTTCCACTCATCTTAACTCAATTCACATGAAGAATTTGGCATCACCAGTTATCTCACAGATGCCCCTAAGATGTCTTATACGTGATCGAGAACTACCCATCATATAACCACATGGAGAATCCTTGAATGATCAGCTTGTTGAGGAGTAAGTTACAAGTCAAATTATAATGATTTACGCTCTATCCGATAACTTAGCCTTGTTATGTCGATTGAAGTTCCTTGCCTAGAGATCAAGTTGGCAATCATACAAGAATAGCCGATTAAGCCAAGTCTCGCCAACCAGAAGACTATCAATGGCTGAATGGCAATCCTGACTCAACATATTTGGACAAACATGTCTTGCCAAACCAGGGCAGACTGTGTCATTGGGTGACAAAACTGAAAGTCTATATAAGTAAAATACCAAAAATAACATATAACAGTTTCATTAAAACCTTAATAAACATTAAACTTCATATATTTGTATTTCTTTCTTCTATAAATAATGAATCATTTTATCAAAAATGGACTAATTTATAAGAATTTAAATTACTATTCATTATCATGCACTTTACTCTTTCTCTTTTTTTTCTCTCCCCCATCTTATACTCCTTTTCCTTTAATGTGATACACTGACAGATCATGATTTGACAAAGATATATATTCAATGTTTATAATAATTAGTTTATTTTACTAGAGAATATAAATTAATTTGTTTCCATGTGCTCTTCAGGCCGAGTCCATGCGTGGGCACGAGAAGCGGAATTGAAGATAACTTAAAATAAATACAATTAATATGCAAAGAGTCAACGAAGACCAAAGTAGAATTAATTTAGAGAAAGTAAAAATAAAAATAAAAAATAAAAAATAGATTGTTTGTGATAAAAGCTTTATTAAAATTTCGATAAATTTTGAAATTTGCATATAATTATCAGCCCCAATTACATGCTATTCTCCTTATCAAAGTACTCATATCTTCCCCACCACATTGAAGTTCAATAGTTTGAATTATAAAAATTGGCATATATATTAAAATTATATAGTCATTTGTTCCCCACATCATCGAAGTTTAATTTGTTATAAAATTAGAATATTTTTATATTAGAATGTGCGCTGCCCATAAGGAATGAAAATTTCAACTACTCTATCACCTATCTATTTTTAATTTTTGAGCATTATAGGAATTTAATGGTAATTATTAAAAATTAATAATGTATGTATGCAAGGTTGTGCTAACTGCTTCATATATTTAATCCGAAGAAAAAAATGTTCAACATTTTAATGGTTCAATCGGGATTGAACATTAAGTTTAATTGGATGATTTAATAAATATTTAAATTATTTTAATATAATTTAAAGAAAAAAATAATTATATGTTAATATTATATCATTTTTTATTATTGTGAATAATATTTTGTATAAAAAAATTGAAGCATCATATTTTTTTTAATTTTTTAATTTAAATTTTTTATTGCTACATCCAATCAAAATCTATCTAAAGATTAAAAATGAATAATATCTGAATCAACCGGTTTGTTAGAAATCAGACATGCTCACTGGTTTAAGTCCACTTCTAATCGGTTCAATCATGGTTTTGAGTTTGAACCGAACTGGTTGAATGAGGGATTAACAATTGATTGAACCGATCAAACTGATCGATCCGGATTTGATTTTAAAATAATGAATGCATGTGCTCGGAAATGCGGAGTTTTTGCATCCATTTCTCTCATTTAACCACCCAAAAAAAGGTTGGTAACTTTTTAGGATGGTAATAACATTTTGTTAATTAAAGGTGCACGTGGCCTATAAAAACAAAAGCCACGTGGAACTCTATTGAAGTAATTATTCAAGAATGAAAAGTCTTAAAAGTTAAAAAAACTTAGCATATATAAACGTGTAGGTGTTCTACAAGCTATTTTAAAAATTAAAAATAAACCTATTTATGAATGAATGGTTAATTAAGTAATAACTAAGATTAAGCCCCAAAATTCAATATTTAATGACTTAAACACGTAAGTTGTGGCTAATGGTTTTCAATTAAGTAGGCCGGCCTTTAATGTGAGAAGAATTTGTGGAGTTAAGGGACACTTTGATTTATGGTTATAAAAAAGTAAATTGTGTCAAATAGTTTAAATTTAAAAACTAAATAAATGAAGAACATTTTGAATAATGTGCTAATGTGTTTCCTCACAATATCATAACATATTTGTCTGTGAGTTTTTTTTGGAAGTGAGTCGTATGGGAAACAATTTTTTAATTTCAACTCCCCAACTAGTAAAGTCTAGTGTTCGTCATGGACTATTAGAATCAGTAAAATACTTGTTTTTTCGACAATTTCTTTCGTAATGTGACTTATAAAAATGTTGCTCTCAATTTTTTGTGGAATGCAGACCTGCGAAATTTTGTTGGTTTATGTTATTTGCATATAAGCGAAGGTATATATTATTTATGAATAATATAAACTATAATGTTGTGTTCATGCTAAACCAATACATTGGAGATATATATAGGTAAGCTTTGTATGATTCATGATTTTTATTTCTTCTGTCAGACAATTTAGCCAATAAAATTGCAAATGCATTAAAATGCTCGTTGCCCAACTCTTTATTTATTAACAGATCATTGATTGAAGAACAAGCTATTGCACACTGATTTTCTTTAAAAAAAATATTCTATCATGCCTGCAGGGACATATATAAAAGAATTTATGTATAAATATATTCTTAGTTTGAAGTAACTAGAATTCGTAAGGAAATAAATACTTATCATCAATTACCTCTTCCATATGCAAGGATATCTCATTCCTAGCAAGGAAGTTCATAACTGTCTTTGCTTGTCGATGCTTCATGTTCAAAATACAAAAAGTACTTTAAAATGTAGTATAATGTAATGGTAAACTTTAAAATTAATATACCTTATCTGGGTAGTTATGGACAAATATTATGTAAACCGTCTTCCCCTTTTCCTCCTCCATAAGAACAAGAACATTATTCCCTCCCCTAGCTCCAAAAAGTCAAATTCCATTTGGTTATCCTTTTTTTTCTTCCTCGACTGAAGTAGATTTAGGTATCTTAGATGCTTCCCAACATCCTCTTCTTCAACTTCGACATCTTTTGGCTTGGCTAGGGTGACCTCAATTTTTCTATCCATAATTAGAAATTTTGTGTAAGGGGATTCCAATTTCCTCTTCTTTCGTCTTTGTCTTGATTTTTCTCGCCGGACACTACTGCTCAGATAAAATTTATATAATGGTTTTCCTTTATGTTTTCTCTTGATATTTGATAATCTATTCTCTAATTGGTTAATTTTATTTTGCAACTCAGTTATTGGGTTACCCGGTTTTCTATGTAGTCGAAGAAGTTCTTAAATTTCTATTACTGATTGATTTTTAGCTGAAGTTGAAGTTGGAGATGGGGGTTGAAATGGAGTGTGAGGAGTAGATGGTGCAACATTCTCTGCAGTAGATACTGCATGGGGTGTGTATTGAGTGAAGAAGTTAAAATCAGTTGTCAGAGGGCAAGATATTTGGCTCACTAACTTGCAGGTTAGTGGAGAAAGAAGTAATTGTTTGTCACTAGTTAATCAACAAAAGAATCAAATGCCAACAACAAATAAAACAACTAAATTGTCAGATTATGTATGCAAATATAATATCACCCAAATTTTTTTTGTAAAAGGTATTTATTTTTGTGTTACTTGTTCTGATGTTAGTCGAGAGAAAAAAATATTCACCATCTTCGTGCTCCACGAAATCCTTTTAGACCACCTAAGAATTCGAGGCCTTTCTTCAGGTGAGATTGGAATAAGAATGAATATATGTTCATAAAATCAAAGCTATTTAAAAATAGAATTCATTAGATTACTTGCCTTGAAAGAGAAAAGATTGTTATTATATTAGTTATACTAAACATTAATACGAAAACAAAGTCATTGATGAATCCAAGTGTCTGATTCGACTTTATTTTCCAGACAATAACATCAATTTGCTCAAACAAAAAACTAAAAATGACCGCTAGCCAGTTGAAGAAAGAGAAATTGTTTGCATTGTCCGCAAAACTATACAAGCCACTCAAAACATTGAAATTGCTCAAGGGAAAAAATAAGTTTGACAACAAAAGTTTTATATACAACTCTAAAAAGGGTGTTGAACATTATCCCGAAATAATTGCCAGCAAGTCATTCTTTATTTGAAATGAATTTACAATTGATATGGGAAATTTATCCCTATGCACGGTTTCTCCACAATTATGCCTGGCAATGAACCATGCCATCTTGTCCAAATTGAAGCTTAAGGTATTGTCACATATTCTAAAAACCTTATGATAAGTGTCGCAATATTTCAAAATTTGAAGGGTTAATGAATTTTCCTCTTAGTTAGGTGGCATGTGGAAAATTTCAATAAAATGTATATCTTTCAGAATAATTTTAGTTTTCTCATTAAGTTGAATAAATACTGCAACACAAACAAATTTAAAAATAAAGAGTCTGCATCTACATGTCAATAATCTTGTGTTCATGGTGCTGCAAGAGTATTACATAGTAAGAGAACAAATATTATCTAACATAATAAAGTTTTTCTTCAGTCAAATAAATTAAATAATATGATCATAATATCAATAAAAAAATAATCATGATGCCACTAGAATACCATCAGAATTAGCTCTAAGATATCATTAGAATACCATTCAAATTAAACAAGAATACCACGAAAAAACCACAAGTATACCATTAACAAAACACTAAAATACCACAAAAAAACAAAGAAAATACCATAAAAATACAACTAGATTACTTCCCAAATAACACAATAATACTACAAAAATACCACCAAAATACAATTATAATACTACAAAAAATATTCTAGTGGTATTTTGGTTTGGTGTTATTCTGGTGGTATTGTTGTGATGTTTTGGTGATATTTTGGTGGTATTTTGATGGTATTCATGTGGTTTATTTGTGATTTTTTTGTTGTTTTTTAAAGTTTTTTGTGGTTTTTTTTTTTGTAGAATGCTGATGAAGATCTTGTGGTTTTCTTGGTGATATTCAAAAATAATATTGCAATAAGCAAAGTTTTACATTTAATAGATGACTACAAATGAAGATTAAGCTTCTCGGTTAAAGAAATGATAGACCATAAGCCCTAAATAAATATAGTCTCCTTGTTTACCTCATAGGTTTATTCTCTCTCTTTGTTGCTTTTTTCTTTATTGTATCCATTACAGCTAACGTAGAAACTTAAGCATTGTATATTGACCAACAAAATTAGTTTAGAAGATTTTACAACCAAAACTAGCTAGAAGCCTATGTAAACCTTGTTAGGCGGAGTCCCGACTCCCGGTGTCGAAATGATGTTGTCAAAATGTGAGTGACAAAGACGTCAAAACCTCTAACGGGCTTCCAAGTCTGGTGGTGAAGAAGCTTAGTAAAGTTGCGTTAAAACTAGTCCTGTTTCGAAAACCCTAAACTCTTAGGGTCACCTCAAGCAAGCGAACCCAAAACCCTAAATCGCAGATGATAACNACATAAAACGTTTCAAAAGGCAGTTTTTAGCAGGTTCTTCTCTTTAAAACTCTCAAAAACGGATTCCAAAGTTAATTTTAGGGGGAAAACGAGAGATGAGTGATTAGATTTCAATTTTAATGGCGTCTCACTCTTAAAATTCCGCTAGATTTGGGATTTTCAACAGGAGNTATTTATAATTTTTCTTACACGGCATGTAATAAAAAAAGATTCAAAATGAAGAGGATTTTCTTANAAGGAGGGAGTTTCATGCTTTGTTTTTTTTATTTATATTTGTGTACATGGGAAAATATGGGAATGAAATACTATTAAAGTTGTTTTTTTTTATTTATAATTTTTCTTACACGGCATGTAATAAAAAAAGATTCAAAATGAAGAGGATTTTCTTATATTGGGATGTTTGCTTAGAACTTTCTTTATGCTATCAACTTTGCCTAATGAATTTGTGGCTCAATCCAGAAAAAAATGGTATGAGGAGAATATGTAACCCAAATTTATTAATTGCATTACATTATTTTCTTCACATCAAACATNTGGTATGAGGAGAATATGTAACCCAAATTTATTAATTGCATTACATTATTTTCTTCACATCAAACANGTGGAATGCAGACTTGCAAAATTTTGTTGGTTTATGTTATTTACATATAAGCGAAGGTATATATTCTTTATGAATAATATAATCTATAATGTTGCGTTCATGCTAAACCAATACATTGGAGATATATATAGGTAAGCTTTGTATAATTCATGATTTTTATTTCTTCTATCAGCCAATAAAACTACAAATGCATCAACATGCTCGTTGCCCTACTCTTTATTTATTAACAAATCATTGATTGAAGAACAAGCTATTGCACATGATTTTCTTTAAAAAAAAATTTCTATCATGCTTGCAGGGACACATATAAAAGAATTTATATATAAATATATTCCTAGCTAGAAGTAATTAGAATTCGTAAGGAAATAAATACTTATCATCAATTACCTCTGCCATATGCAAGGATATCTCATTCCTAGCCAGGAAGTTCATAACTATCTTTGCTTGCTGATGCTTCATATTCAAAATACAAAAAGTACTTTAAAATGTAGTATAATGTAATGGTAAACTTTAAAATTAATATACCTTATCTGGGCAGTTATGGACAAATATTATGTAAACCGTTTTCCCCTTTTTCTCCTCCACAAGAACAGGAACATTATTCCCTCCCCTAGCTCCAAAAAGTCAATTCCATTTGGTTACTCTTTTTTTTTCTTTCCTCGACTGAAGTAGATTTTGGTATCTTAGATGCTTCCCCAACATCCTCTTTTTCAACTTCGACATCTTTTGGCTTGGCTATGGTGACCTCAATTTTTCTATCCATAATTAGAAATTTTGTGTANTAGCTTTTTTGACAGCCCTACATATAACTTCATATATTTGTATCTCTTTCTTCTATAAATAATGAATCATTTTTTCAAATAGGCTAATTTGTACTCATTATTATGCCCTTCACACTCTCTCTTTTTTTTCTCTCCCCCATCTAATACTATTTTTCCTTTAATGTGATTCGACACATATGTATATTCAATGTTTATAATAATTAGTTTATTTTACTAGAGAATATAAATTAATTTGTTTCCATGCGCACTTCAGGCCGAGAGTCCATGCGTGGGCACGAGAAGCAGAATTGAAGATAACTTAAAATAAATACAATTAATATGTAAAGAGTCAACGAAGACCAAAGTATAATTAATTTAGAGAAAGTAAAAAAAAAAAATTAAAAATAGATTGTTTGTGATATCAGCTTTATTAAAATTTCGATAAATTTTGAAATTTCAACATAATTATCAGCCCCAATTACACGCTATTCTCCTTATCAAAGTACTCATATGTTCCCCACCACATTGAAGTTCCATAATATGTATTATAAACATTGGCATATATATTAATATTATATAGTCATTTGTTCCCCACATCATTGAAGTTTAATTTATTATAAAATTAGAATATTTTTCTATTAGAATGTGCGCTGCCCATAAGGAATGAAAATTTCAACTACTCTATCACCTATCTATTTTTAATTTTTGAGCATTATAAGAATTTAATGGTAATTATTAAAAATTAATAATGTATGTATGCAAGGTTGTGCAAACTGCATCATATATTTAATCGGAAGAAAAAAATGTTCAACATTTTAATGGTTCAATCGGGATAGAACATTAAGTTTAATTGGATGATGTAATAAATATTTAAATTATTTTATTATAATTTAAATAAAAAATAATGAAATGTTAATATCAATTTTATTATTTTGAATAATATTTTGTATAAAAAATTTGAAGCATCATATTTTTTTTTATTTTTAATTTAAATTTTTTATTGCTAAATCCAATCAAAATCTATCTAAAGATTAAAAATGAATAATATCTGAATCAACCGGTATTTTAGAAATCAGACATGCTCACTGGTTTAAGTCCACTTCTAATCGGTTCAATCATGANGTTTTAATGGTTCAATCGGGATTGAACATTAAGTTTAATTGGATGATGTAATAAATATTTAAATTATTTTAATATAATTTAAATAAAAAATAATGATATGTTAATATCAATTTTATTATTTTGAATAATATTTTGTATAAAAAATTTGAAGCATCATATATTTTTTTTTTAATTTAAATTTTTTATTGCTAAATCCAATCAAAATCTATCTAAAGATTAATAATGAATAATATTTGAATCAACCGGTATTTTAGAAATCAGACATGCTCACTGGTTTAAGTCCACTTCTAATCGGTTCAATCATGATTTTGAGTTTGAACCGAACTGGTTGAATAATGGATTCACGATTGAACCGATCAAACAAATCGATCCGGATTTGATTTTAAAATAATGAATGTATGTGCTAAAAAATGCGTTGTTTTGCATCCATTTCTCTCATTTAACTAACCAAAAAAACGTTGGTAACTTTTAGGATGGTAATAACATTTTGTTAATTAAAGTGTGCACGTGGCCTATAAAATTAAAAGCCACGTGGAACTCTATTGAAGTACTTTTTCAAGCATGAAAAGCCTCAAAAGTAAAAAACTTAGCATATGTAAACGTGTTGGCGTTCTACAAGCTATTTTAAATATTAAAAATAAACCTATTTAGGAATGAATGATTAATTAAGTAATAACTCAGATTAAGCCCCGNCAAAATTAAAAGCCACGTGGAACTCTATTGAAGTACTTTTTCAAGCATGAAAAGTCTCAAAAGTAAAAAACTTAGCATATGTAAACGTGTTGGTGTTCTACAAGGTATTTTAAATATTAAAAATAAACCTATTTAGGAATGAATGATTAATTAAGTAATAACTCAGATTAAGCCCCGAAATTCATTATTTAATGACTTAAACACGTAAGTTGTGGCTAATGGTTTTCAGTTAAGTAGGCCGGCCTTTAATGTGAGAAGAATATGTGGAGTTAAGGGACACATTGATTTATGGTTATAAAAAAGTAAATTGTGTCAAATAGTTTAAATTTAAAAACTAAATAAATGAAGAACATTTTGAATAATCACATAAAACATTTCAAAAGGCAGTTTTTAGCGGGTTCTTCTCTTTAAAACTCTCAAAAACGGATTCTAAAGTTAATTTTAGGGGGAAAACGAGAGAGGAGTGATTAGATTTCAATTTTAATGGCGTCTCACTCTTAAAATTCCGCTAGATTTGGGATTTTCAACAGGAGAAAGTTTATCAGTTTTGATGCGCAGAAGTTGCATGATCATGTTCTAGTGAAGAAGAGGTCCATCAAAGAAAAAGGGTTTGTGCTAAGGTGTTTCCTCACAATATCATAACATATTTGTTTGTGAGTTTTTTTGNAAGGGTTTGTGCTAAGGTGTTTCCTCACAATATCATAACATATTTGTTTGTGAGTTTTTTTGGAAGTGAGTCGTATAGGAAATGAATTTTTTATTTCAACTCCCCAACTAGTAAAGTCCAATGTTCACCATGGATTATTAGAATCAATAAAATACTGATTTTTTCAACATTTTCTTTTGGCTTATAAAAATCTTGCTCTCAATTTTTTTGTGGAGCAAAATTTTGTTGGTTTATGTTATTTACATATAAGCGAAGGTATATATTATTTATGAATAATATAAACTATAATGTTGTGTTCATGCTAAACCAATACATTGGAGATATATATAGGTAAGCTTTGTATGAATCATGATTTTTATTTCTTCTGTCAGCCAATAAAATTGCAAATGCATTAACATGCTCGTTGCCCTACTCTTTCTTTATTAACAAATCATTGATTGAAGAACAAACTATTGCACAATGATTTTCTTTAAAAAAAAATTCTATCATGCTTGCAGGAACACATATAAAAGAATTTATATATAAATATATTCCTAGCTAGAAGTAACTAGAATTCTTAAGGAAATAAATACTTATCATCAATTACCTCTGCCATATGCAAGGGTATCTCATTCCTAGCCAGGAAGTTCATAACTATCTTTGCTTGCTGATGCTTCATATTCAAAATACAAAAAGTACTTTAAAATGCAGTATAATGTAATGCTAAAGTTTAAAATTAATATATCTTATCTGGGCAGTTATGGACAAATATTATGTAAACCGTTTTCCCCTTTTCCTCCTCCATAAGAACAGGAACATTATTCCCTCCCCTAGCTCCAAAAAGTCAATTCCATTTGGTTACTCTTTTTTTTTATTTCCTCGACTGAAGTAGATTTAGGTATCTTAGATGCTTCCCCAACATCCTCTTCTTCAACTTCGACATCTTTTGGCTTGGCTATGGTGACCTCAATTTTTCTATCCATAATTAGAAATTTTGTGTAAGGGGATTCCAATTTCCTCTTCTTCCGTCTTTGTCTTGATTTTTCTCGCCGGACACTATTGCTCAGATAAAATTTATATAATGGTTTTCCTTTATGTTTTCTCTTGATATTTGATAATCTATTCTGTAATTGGTTAATTTTATTTTGCAACTCATTTATTGGGTTATCCTGTTTTCTATGTAATCGAAGAAGTTCTTAAATTTCTATTCCTGATTGATTTTTAGTTGAAGTTGAAGTTGGAGATGGGGGTTGAAATGGAGTGTGAGGAGTAGATGGTGCAACATTCTCTGCAGAAGGTAGTGCATAGGGTGTGTATTGAGTGAAGAAGTTAAAATCAATTGTCAGAGGGCAAGATATTGGGCTCACTAACTTGCGGGTTATTGGAGAAAGAAGTAATTGTTCGTCACTAGTTAAATCAGCAAAAGAATCAAAGACCAACAACAAACAAAACAGCTAAATTGTCATATTACGTATGCAAATATAATATCACCAAAATTTTTTTTGTAAAAGGGATTCAAATTTGTGTTACTTGTTCTGATGTTAGTCGAGAGAAAAAAGTATTCACCATCTTTGTGCTCCATGACAACCTTTTAGACCACCTAAGAATTTGAGGCCTTGCTTCAGGTGAGATTGGAATAAGGATGAATATATGTTCATAAAATCAAAGCTATTAAAAAGTAGAATTCATTAGATTACTTGCCTTAAAAGAGTACAAAAGATTGTTATTATATCAGTTATACTAAACATTAATACGAAAACAAAGTCATTGATGCATCCAAGTGTCTGATTCCGCTTTATTTTCCAGACAATAACATCAATTTACTCAACCAAAAAACTAAAAATGACCGCTAGCCAGTTGAAGAAAGAGAAATTGTTTGCATTGTCCGCAAAACTATACAAGCCACTAGAAACATTGTAATTGCTCGAGGAAAAAAATAAGTTTGACAACAAAAATTTTATATACAGCTCTACAGTGGGTGTTGAACATTGTCCCGAAATAATTGCCAACAAGTCATTCTTTATTTGAAATGAATTTACACTTGATATGGGAAATTTATCCCTATGCACGGTTTCTCCACAATTTTGCATGGCAATGAACCGTGCCATCTTGTCCAAATTAAATCTTAAGGTATTGTCACTTATTCTAAAAACCTTATCATAAGTGTCCCAATATTTCAAAATTTGAAGGGTTAATGAATTTCCTATTAGTTAGGTGGCATGTGGAAAAATTGAATAAAATGTATATCTTTCAGAATAATTTTAGTTTCCTCATTAAGTTGACTAAATACTACATTACAAATAGATCTAACAACAAAGAGTCTGCATCTACATGTTAATAATCTTGTGTTCATGGTGCTGCAAGGTATTACATAGTAAGAGAACAAATATTATCAACATAATAAAGTTTTTCTTAAGTCAAATAAATTAAATAATATGATCAAAATATCAATTAAAAAAATCATGATGGCACTAGAATACCATTAGAATTAGCTCTAAGATATCATCAGAATACCATCCAAATTAAATAAGAATACCACCAACAAACCACAAGTATACCATTAATAAAACACTAAAATACCACAAAAAAACCTAGAAAATACCATCAAAATACAACTAAAATACTTCCCAAATAACACAATAATACTACAAAAATACCACCAAAATACAATTAGAATACTACCAAAAATATTCCAGTGGTATTTTGGTTTGGTGTTATTCTGGTGGTATTTTTGTGGTATTGTTGTGATGTTTTGGTGATATTCTTCTGGTATTTTAATGGTATTCAGGTGATTTATTCGTGATTTTTTATTGTTTTTTAAAAAGTTTTTTGTGTGGTTTTTTTTTTGTAGAATGCTGATGAAAATCTTGTGGTTTTCTTGGTGATATTCAAAAATAATATTGCAATAAGCAAAGTTTTACATTTAATAGATGACTACAAATGAAGAATTAAACTTCTCGGTTAAAGAAAAGATAAACCATAAACCCTAAATAAATATAGTCTCCTTGTTTACCACATAGGTTTATTCTCTCCCTTTGTTGCTTTTTTCCTCCATTGTATTCATTACAGCTAACGTAGAAACTTAAGTATTGTATATTGATCAACCAAATTAGTTTAGAAGATTTTACAACCAAAACTAGCTAGAAGCATATGTAAACCTTGTTAGGCAGAGTNGCCTTGTTTACCACATAGGTTTATTCTCTCTCTTTGTTGCTTTTTTCCTCCATTGTATTCATTACAGCTAACGTAAAAACTTAAATATTGTATATTGACCAACCAAATTAGTTTAGAAGATTTTACAACCAAAACTAGCTAGAAGCATATGTAAACCTTGTTAGGCAGAGTCCAGAGTCCCGTTGTCGAAAATCCGCTGTCAAAATGTGAGTGACAAAGACGTCAAAACCTCTAACGCGCTTCCTAGTCTGGTGGCGAAGAAGCTTAGCAAAGTTGCGTTAAAACTAGTCCAGTTTCGAAAACCCTAAACTCTTAGGGTCACCTCAAGCAAGCGAACCCAAAACCCTAAACCTTGCAAATATGAATCGAGAGTGCGTGTATTCTTTTGAGGTATTTGGGAAGCTTCAGGCGGGNGGAGTCCCGTTGTCGAAATGCCGCTGTCAAAATGTGAGTGACAAAGACGTCAAAACCACTAACGTGCTTCCTAGTCTGGTGGCGAAGAAGCTTAGCAAAGTTGCGTTAAAACTAGTCCAGTTTCGAAAACCCTAAACTCTTAGGGTCACCTCAAGCAAGCGAACCCAAAACCCTAAATCGCAGATTATAACCCTAAACCTTGCAAATATGAATCGAGAGTGCGTGTATTCTTTTGAGGTATTTGGGAAGCTTCAGGCGGGGTCACGCTAAAATACGTCTTTTTAACATTTTGTTAATATCCAAAAAAGGGGCCCACCATTTTACTAATGACAAGTTTTAATTGAAATACAAAAGTAAAACTGTCCCCGGACTCTGGACGTAATATTTGCCTTACAGATGACAAGTTTTTATTGGAGTTAGGATGTAANTTTAATATCCAAAAAAGGGGCCCACCATTTTACTGATGACAAGTTTTAATTAGAATACAAAAGCAAAACTGTCCCCGGACTCTGGACGTAATATTTGCCTTACAGATGACAAGTTTTTATTGGAGTTAGGATGTAAAACTACGTTCAGATTCCGAATGCAATATTTCTTTCTTCATTTGACTCGAGAATGACTTAAAAGTTTAACTTTAACCACTATTTTTAAAATGAATAATATGATTTTTTATTGTATTTTAGGGTTAATAAAAACTTAATATTATTTAAATATTCATTTANGCGTTCAGATTCCGAATGCAATATTTCTTTCTTCATTTGACTCGAGAATGGCTTAAAGTTTAACTTTAACCTCTATTTTAAAAATGAATAATATGATTTTTTATTGTATTTTAGGGTTAATAAAAACTTAATATTATTTAAATATTCATTTAAACTGAGTTTGTGTGTGCATTCTCATGTGCTCATACCTTTATGTTAACATGGCTACTATTAAGTTATATGTGACTTTCAACTTAGACTTTGTGCTTGCGAACAACTCAAATTTGACTTAAGAAGTTAACGAATAAAATACAAATAAACATTTTGGCTAATTTGCTTAAAGAACTAAGCCAACAATCTTTTGTTAAAAGCATAAAGGTAGTGTGTAAAGTAAAATGAGTTGCTGAGCTTTGATTTTTGACATATTTGCCATTTGGAGATTTGAAATTACATAATTACTCTTCTATTGAGTAATNATTTTGTTAAAAGCATAAAGGTAGTGTGTAAAGTAAAATGAATTTCTGAGCTTTGATTTTTGACATATTTGCCATTTGGAGATTTGAAATTACATAATTACTCTTCTATTGAGTAATATGGAGGTGGAGCCGATGGGATCAAGCATGCCGGATGTGGTTATGGTTTCCTCAAGGGTATGAAACTCACAACTAATGTAAATATTGAAGGGATTAATGATGAAACTAAAATCTAAAGACAGTGACAAAATCAAAATTCAAAGGTGACGAGTATTTAAATTTAAAATGATTTTATTTTAATTTTTAAAAATTATTATACACATGCTTATTAAAATAAAATATAAACAGTTAAAACTTTTATTAANCAGTGACAAAATCAAAATTCAAAGGTGACGAGTATTTAAATTTAAAATGATTATATTTTAATTTTTAAAAATTATTATACACATGCTTATTAAAATAAAATATAAACAGTTAAAACTTTTATTAATTATTTAAGTTTAGAAGAGGGAGGAGGGAGGCAAAAATTTCAAAGTATTATATTATATTAAATACTTAGCAAATTTCCATACCCTGTTGACCTGATGCAATTATTTTCGGCTAGTTCTATAATTCTTATAGATAATTCCTCGCTTTCTCAGTGGGCTCTAACTCTACGTAAGCATAAAATGTTACTTGCAAGTAAAAGGCTTTTGCTTTCTTAAAACAGAAGAGAACATAAAANTCTTCTTGCGAGGCCACACTGAAATACATTTTTTTAACATTTTTTTTTAATTTCCAAAAAAGGGGTCCACCATTTTACTGATGACAAGTTTTTATTGGAATACAGAAGCAAAACTATCCCCGGACTCCGGACGTAATATTTGTCTTACAGATAACAAGTTCTTATTGGAGTTTGGATGTAAAACCGCGTTCATATTCCGAATGCAATATTTCTTTCTACATTTGACTCGAGAATGGCTTAGAGTTTAACTTTAACCTCTATTTTTAAAATGAATAATATGATTTTTTTATTGTATTTTAGGTTAACAAGAACTTAATTTTATTTAAATATTCATTTAAACTGAGTTTGTGTGTGCATTCTCATGTGCTCATACCATTATGTTAACATGGCTATTATTAAGTTATATGTGACTTTCAACTTACACTTTGTGCTTGCGAACAACTCAAATTTGACTTAAGAAGTTAACGCATAAAATACAAATAAAAATTTTGGCTAATTTGCTTAAAGAACTAAGCCAATAATATTTTGTTAAAAGCATAAAGGTAGTGTGTAAAGTAAAATGAGTTTATGAGCTTTGTTTTTTGACATATTTGACATTTAGAGATTTGAAATTACATAATTACTCTTCTATTGAGTAATATGGAGTTGGAGCCGATGGGATCAAGCATGCCAGATCTGGTTATGGTTTCCTCAAGGGTATGAAACTCACAACTAATGTAAATATTGAAGGGATTAATGATGAAACTAAAATTTAAAGATAGTGACAAAATCAAAATTCAAAGGCGACGAGTATTTAAATTTAAAATGATTATCTTTTAATTTTTAAAAATTATTATACACATGCTTATTAAAATAAAATATAAAAAGTTAAATTTTTATTAATTATTTATGTTTAGAAGAGGGAGGAGAGATGCAAAATTTTCAAAGTATTATATTATATAAAAAACTTAGCAAATTTCCAGACCCTGTTGACCTGATGCAATTATTTTCGGCTAGTTCTATAATTCTTATAGATAGTTCCTCGCTTTCTCAGTGGGCTCTACGTAAGCATAAAATGTTACTTGCAAGTAAAAGGCTTTTGCTTTCTTAAAACAGAAGAGAACATAAAAAATTTACAAGGATGAAACTAAAAGTAATTTAATTCATGTCAGATACAGAACAGTAATGCAACAATTAAAACTACATTTGATTTATAAATTACATCAAACAAAGACAAACAAGATAAAAATCACAATTTTCCTAATCAACTTATATCCTTATTTTGAATCCATAAAGCCAATATTTGTAGTCAGAGTTCATCCCTGCTCTTGTGCGAAGGATTGGGAGAAGTTTTGATTGGATAAGAAGCCTCCATTGCTAGGCCGCACAAGCCGCTTGGATCTGAGGAGCCGCGGAGCATTCTTATGTAGCCTTTCTCCCCCCACTCCGGCCCCCATGAGTTCCTCACGANTCTAATCAACTGATATCCTTATTTTGAATCCATAAAGCCAATATTTGTAGTCAGAGTTCATCCCTGCGCTTGTGCGAAGGATTGGGAGAAGTTTTGATTGGATAAGAAGCCTCCATTGCAAGGCCGCACAAGCCGCTTTGATCTGAGGAGCCGCGGAGCATTCTTATGTAGCCTTTCTCCCCCCACTCCGGCCCCCATGAGTTCCTCACGATCCAATACTTGGTTCCTTGCTGTGTTTTCCCGTATCCCACGATTGCAACCCCATGATCCAATTCTGTGCCACACCTGCCTGTGAAAACTCCCTGCAAGAAACAATATAAGCAATCAGCTCCCATTGTTTCAGCTGAAAATCATAAATGTTTAGTTTGTTACAGACCTCGGAGTAGAACTGAAAATCATAGCCACTAGCTTCAATGGCGATTGAAACAGGCTGATTCGCCACAGCTTTCAACAAAGAGTCCTCATCGTTTGCAGGGACATCTTCGTGCCCGTCAATGNGGTGAAAACTCCCTGCAAGAAACAATATAAAGCAATCAGCTCCCATTGTTTCAGCTGTAACATTCTCTAAATGTTTAGTTTTTTACAGACCTCGGAGTAGAACTGAAAATCATAGCCACTAGCTTCAATGGCGATTGATACAGGCTGATTCGCCACAGCTTTCAACAAAGAGTCCTCATCGTTTGCAGGGACATCTTCGTGCCCGTCAATGNAGCAATCAGCTCCCACTGTTTCAGCTGTAACATTCTCTAAATGTTTAGTTTTTTACAGACCTCGGAGTAGAACTGAAAATCATAGCCACTAGCTTCAATGGCGATTGATACAGGCTGATTCGCCACAGCTTTCAACAAAGAGTCCTCATCGTTTGCAGGGACATCTTCGTGCCCGTCAATGGAAACCACATGGGATTTCTTCTGCCAAATCAAAACATTAATCGCATCATGATTCAACATTTATTTTAGTTCCATGTAAACATGATGTAAATACCTCAGTGGCACAGTAACTATCTTCTGCGGCGTAAGGATACTCAGCTTCGGAAGAAATTCCTCCATTTTTCTTGATGAAGTCGAAAGCATAATCCATTAGACCTCCGTTGCATCCATTATTCTCGTCCGTGTCGCAGTCAATAAGTTCTTGCTCCGACAATGAAAGCAACTTTTTCGTCTTGATTTGGTTTATTCCCTCCACCGCAGCCACCGTCGAGAACGCCCAGCAACTCCCTGCATATATANTTCAGCTTCGGAAGAAATTCCTCCATTTTTCTTGATGAACTCGAAAGCATAATCCATTAGACCTCCGTTGCATCCATTGTTCTCGTCCGTGTCGCAGTCAATAAGTTCTTGCTCCGACAATGAAACCAACTTATTCGTCTTGATTTGGTTTATTCCCTCCACCGCAGCCACCGTCGAGAACGCCCAGCAACTCCCTGCATATATATAAAAAAATCATAAGAAGTACAAACTCTGTAATCTATCAATGCTAAAACTCAGAACAACAAAAGCATGGAGTAAAAATAATTACCGCATTGGCCTTGGTCCTTCACAGCCGTGACGGCGCCTTTTTGCCGCCAATCTATGGAGGCAGGAAGACTACGACTATCAAGGCTCTGATACATGAATGAGTTTGTGGCGCCGCCGCGTCTGGAACCGCGGAGCGAGCGGTGGTGGTTTATGCGTGATCCTGCATAGGTGGAGCGGAATTCATGATTGGTTAAATCGGCAAACTTGTTGAGGCGGAGCTTGTAAGGGATGTCTTTGCGTTTGTTGAAGTCGTGGATGTAGCGAGCGTTCTCTTTAAAAACGTTAAAACGCTTTTGTTTCTCATCGAGATCTCTCGAGACAGTGTGATGGCTTCTCCATCGCTCGTAGAGACTCCAGAGACTGTCTTCCGTCTCTAAATCCTTGTCAGCTATGTCGATGGCTGTGGCAGCTACTGATGCAAGGAATGATGCGACCAAGATTAGAGAAAAGAGCTTCATTTTCTTCTTCTTCTTTTTCTTGTTAATGAAGAGAATGTTTAGATGGGATTGTGAAGAGAATGGGAGAAAGTTGGTTGGGTTTTATAGGGGTTTGGAGGGGAATGAAGGAGAAGGTTGGAGTTTCTTGTGGGGATTAACATTTTAGTTGGAAGGTTTGATGTTCATTGGAATATATTACTATTATTATTATTTGGTTGACTTGCATAATCAAAATTCATGAAGATTGTAGGAGGAGGGAGGCATATTATAGGGAAGTTTGATGTGAACTTTCACAAGGTATATGCCAAAGAGACATGCATAAACTTATGTGTCATATAGTTTATAACAATCTTATTCTTTCGACATAATCAATAGAAAATTTTACCACCACCCGATCAACAATTTGAATAAATATATATCATTATCACCACCCGATCAACATCAACCATCATTATCTCTACCTAACATCAAACACCCCCAATCACTTCTCTTCCCCAAAAAATGTTTAAANTGGGGGTTGGGCTTTATAGGGGTTTGGAGGGGAATGAAGGAGAAGGTGGGAGTTTCTTGTGGGGATTAACATATTAGTTGGAAGNATTAAAGCGCTTTTGTTTCTCATCGAGGTCTCTCGAGACAGTGTGATGGCTTCTCCATCGCTCGTAGAGATTCCAGAGACTGTCTTCCGTCTCTAAATCCTTGTCAGCTATGTCGATGGCTGTGGCAGCTACTGATGCAAGGAATGATGCGACCAAGATTAAAGAAAAGAGCTTCATTTTCTTCTTCTTCTTTTTCTTGTTAATGAAGAGAATGTTTGGATGGGATTGTGAAGAGAATGGGAGAATGGGGGTTGGGTTTTATAGGGGTTTGGAGGGGAATGAAGGAGAAGGTGGGAGTTTCTTGTGGGGATTAACATATTAGTTGGAAGGTTTGATGTTCATTGGAATATATTACTATTATTATTATTTGGTTGACTTGCACAATCAAAATTCATGAAGATTGTAGGAGGAGGGAGGCCTATTATAGGGAAGTTTGATGTGAACTTTCACAAGGTATATGCCAAAGAGGCATGCATAAACTTATGTGTTATATAGTTTACAACAATCTTATTCTTTCGACATAATCAATAGAAAATTTTACTACCACCCGATCAACAATTTGGATAAATATATGTCATTATCACCACCCGATCGGCATCAACCATCGTTATCTCTACCTAACATCAAACACCCCCAATCACTTCTCTTCCCCAAAAAATGTTTAAATTGTTCACCTAACATTTATTTAACTTTCAAATCCTCCTGTTTATTTTATTTTGGGCTATATCATTTAATAGAATCCACCTACAAGGAATATTAGTGAGAAAAGAGTAGATACTCTATCAACATCAACATAATGTAGAGATGGATGCTTAGAGCCATGGCTATGGTGCTTTGTCAGTCGCGTATTGCCGCAACTGTTAATAAAATTGCTTGTAAACATACGTATATGACACAACTGAGTCGTTGTTAAGTAAAGGCTTTGCCATTTGTTTGTTCTGTTGCTTATTGGGCTGTGCTTCTTATCCTTCTTCCGTAAGTTAAAAATAAATAATTAAATGCATTGTGTTTATGAACTCTGTTGCTTGCTTATGTGGGGAAAGATTGTTGCGTGATTCTAGATGAGGGATCTGCACTCTTGATAAGGATACTATTTAGGTGTTTGGTGAATCTTGATATAGTAATAAGACGTGAATTGAATGGAACTTGATAATTAATGTTTTGTGTTGTAGGTTGGATTAGATTAGGGCTGTGAATTAAGCTCGAAGATCATTAATCTATCAAAAATGATTCGGACTTTGGCTTCTATCAAGAGAGCTGATCAAAATAAGTAAGTCGAACTATGAGCCAAATCAAGCTGGCTATAGATCGACTTGTAGTATTTTTTTTTATTTATAAAAATTATATATATAATGTTAAATAAAATTAAATATAATAAGTCACGAGCCAATTTCAAGGACATTTTTAGATGAAATGTATACAAATAACTCAATTTGAACGAGTTAGTTTAAATTTTGAGCCAAATCAAGATTATTCTAATCTTAAACGGATCAAAAGAGCTTAATTTGAGCAAGCTCTTGTTGATTTCGAGCAGAATCAAGCTTGATTCCATTTCGAGTTGGCTCGGCTTGAAATCCAATATAACGAGCCACAGGCTGATTTGTAGCCTTACCAGCCAAACCCAATTCGGATCCAAGTCAAATCGTTAATAGCACTTTTTAGTTTAGGCAATTTTTCTAATAATTAAAAAAATAGATATCTAATATTTTTGCCCGCCCTAATTAAACCCCCACCTTAGATATAATTTCTTGTTTATATTTTGTTATATGTGTTTTGTGAAAAAAAATTGTATTAGAAAATAGAAATAGAGTTTTTTTTTTTTCGCACTTATCTTTGATTTTACATGTAACGTATTATCACTTGATAATTAAGGGACAATTTGATTAAATTGTTAGACATTCATGAAATCTTTTTTCTGCAATGATATATGCTTGTGAATGTATAATATAGTTTAGCTACATTTATTGTGTAATAATTTAGATATATTTATTCAATAATTTAGTTAGGTTGTCTAATAATATACTATTATGTAAAGAAAATATTATAGTGTAATAGTTCAAGACTAGGCTGAGCCAAACAGGCACACGAGTCAAGTGTGATGGTTGAGGGCGTAATAAAAGCCGAACACACTCATGAGTTGGATTCTAAACACAAGAAACATAAGTTGAGCTTGATGAGCTAACAATTGATGTATGCGCCGGTCTCAACTCGATTCATTAACTTATGAGCTTGTTCGTGCAAATATATATTAACATATTTGTCCTTGAAAAATATTCAAGTTCAAGAGGTTAAGCATCATTTGATAAAAAAAATTTAAAATTGAATTTTATTTTGTATTTTCAAATGAATTATTATTAATATTCTCATATTGCTACTTCATTTCTTGTTTTATTATAATGAATGCTTGAATTAAAAGTTTTTTCACCTTAAGCAAATAAGATTGGGTGTGTATACATAAACTTGTAAAATATTGTGCTAAATTTTAAATTCAATTAATTAATCAAGTTTAAGTTCAAGTAAATGATAGATTGGCTCGATCCTAAACACTGCCTACCACCCAATGGGAGCTTGTCCTGTCATCTTCTGCCCATGGTTCGAACAAGGCGTTTTTGTCACCAACATTCATCCGAAAGAATTGTTGACATATTTGATCGTTTGATTGTTCGCATCGACTTCTTATGTTATTTATCTTATTTGAGATTAGTGCTGACATATTTTTATATATACAAAAATATAAAAATGCTAGACAAACTCTGTCTCTCTCTAGCTCTCACTCTCTCTATGTGTGTGTGTGTGTGTTTGTATCCACTGATAATACAAATTCGATCAAGTAGACATGTAATAATATTCATGTAAGCCCCCATCGCCACCATCTTATATTATCTTATCTGATTAATAAACGTTATATATATGGCATCAACTAATTAGGTTGGCGACTTTAACCAGTCGTTCAAATGAAATATATCTTTAAAAAAAAAAATAAATAAATAACTGTTTTAAAGTCTTAATAGAGCGATTTGATGGGATTTGGTCCACTCATGGGGAACCACAATTTTAAATATAAAGAGATATATAAAGAACTTTAGATAGTTGTAGTATATTACAAGTTTATTAATATAGTTGAGGCTCGAGAAAGACTACGGTGTAAGTCTTACAAAAGATAGTTGTAGTATATTACAAGTTTATAGTTTGAGTTTTGAAGGAGCTTGTGAAAACAAATTGAAAAACAA
>JXCR01148092.1:0-23437 GCA_002079205.1 Phalaenopsis hybrid cultivar
TTAAATTATTAAAAGAAAAATTAATCACTGCACAAATTATAGTTTCACCAAATTGGGAAAAAATTTTTGAACTCATGTGTGATGTAAGTGATTGTGCTATTGGAGCTGTTTTAGGACAAAGATATGATAAAATTTTCAAAGTTATTTATTATGCTAGCAAAACTCTTAATGAAACTCAAATTAATTATACAACAACTGAAAAAAGAGTTATTAACAATAGTATATGCCTTTGATAAATTTAGATCATATTTGATTTGAACTCATTGTATGGTGCATATAGATCATTCTAATATTAAGTACTTAATGAAAAAGAATGATACTAAATCGAGACTTATAAGATGGACTCTTCCTTTATAAGAATTTTATTTTGAAATAGTAGATCAAAAGGGAACTGAAAATCAAATTGCTGATCATTTGTCCAGGCTTGTATTAGAAAAACCACGCTGTTTTAAAAAAAAAATTAATGAACATTTTCCAGATGAAAAATTGTTCACTATAAATGAGTGGCATGTTTTGTGGTATGCCGACATTATGAATTATATTTGATGTTTGGGGATTAGATTTCATGGGACCATTTATACCATCTTTCAAAAATTTATATTTTCTGTTAGCAGTGGACTATGTATCCAAATGGATAGAAGCTGTTGCTTTACCTCGATGTGATAAAAATTTATATATTCTATTAGCAGTGGACTATGTATCCAAATGGATAGAAGCTGTTGCTTTACCTCGATGTGATGCTCAAAGTGTTGTAAAATCTTTTAAAATGAACTATTTTGTAGATTTGGGATGCCGAGAGTTAACACTACTGATGGGAGAAGTCATTTAAAAAATGCCATTATGGAGAAATTATTAAAGAAATATCATATAAACCATAAGATTGTTGTTGCCTATCATCCTCAGACAAGTGATTTGGCCAAATTATCCAATCAAAAAGTTAAATAAATTATGGAAAAATCTACGAATCCAACAAAAATGGATTGGTCAGTCAAACTTGACTATGCTTTTTGGGCTTATAGGACTGCAAATAGAACTCCTATAAGAATGTCCCCATATAGGTTAATATTTGGGAAAGCTTGTCATTTACCAGTTGAACTTGAGCATAAAGCATATTGGGCTATTAAAGAGTTCAATTATAATTTAAAAGATGCTGGTGAGAAAAGATTGTTAGAATTAAATGAGCTTGAAGATATAAGGAATGAATCTTATGGGAGTGCTAAGATTTATAAAGAAAAGATGAAAATGTGGCATGATCGAAAGATTCTTACTAAAAATTTTCAGCCAGGGCAACAAGTTTTGCTATATAATGCAAGGTTAAGATTATTTCCAGGCAAACTTAAGTCCAGGTGGATGGGCCCATTTGTTGTGATAAAAGTTTATCCTTATGGAGCTGTGGATATTAAAGATTCTAATTATAAGAAAATAACTAATGTGAATGGACATAGAATGAAACCTTATTATATAGGGGATCAACATAAATATAATGATGGAATGATGTTGGGTCAACCAGAATGAGCACTGGTTACATCGGGCTAATGACGTAAAACCAAGCGCTTTGTGGGAGGCAGCTTATAGTTATCAGTGTGTTTTTTCTTTGTTTGTTGCTTTGAGTCGGATTAAGAAATTTGGGGTAGTATTTTTGAGTTTATTATGTGCTAGTAATGATTATTAGACTTTATTAAGTGTCCTAGAAATGTTAGAATAATAATTTGGATGTTAAGTTCAGTGGTGCAAAAATATGCACTGGCGCTTAAGCGCCAGATCTGGCGCTTAAGCGCGGCAATTTAATCACATGTGCTAATTTCAATTTCTAGAAGGTGTAACTATAATTTAGTTGGAATAAACATGTCTTGGTAGTTTCTAGTCGTGCCTAGAAGTTATGAAGGGAAATTAGGCCTATAAATAGAAGGGCTTTGTGAAGGAATTTCACCCCAAATTATTTTTTTCCCTAAAAAGTCTAAGAAAGAGAGAGATTTAGAGAAAATGTCTTCATGGGAGATGGATTTGAAGAAGAAGGAAGAAGACATAAGGAAGAAGTTCATTAGTGAAAGTGCACAGGAGGTGTATAATAGTTTCTTAGTCGTTAGTATTGAAGGAATATCAGAGAAGATCAACCAGATGGATAATACTATATTTGTATTAGAGACTAAGATGCTTGAATTGCATGCTCATCTAGAACATATTGGGTGGCAACTTAAGATATAATTCAACCATACCAGTTATATAGAGGAAGCTGATAAGGCGATGTTTCTTAAGCAAAAGTGGATCGAAGATGATAGTATTAGAGCTCGTCACCACCGTCCATTTTATCAACTCTATATTCCAGGAGAGACTACTGAGAGACAAGAATTCATTCCTTCTAATGAAGAGTGGCATTAAGTTAAGTGTTAGGAATTATGCATTTGGAGTCATGATTTAAGTTTGTTAGTGTTTATGTCCTGTGCTTAGTGTTTGTATCACTTATTGTAAAATGTGTGTTAAGTGTTTTGTACTTGGGAAAATTTTCCCATCCAAGACTATTTGAAAAGAGAACTAAGTGTTAAATGTGTTTGTGCCTGTTTGTGAATTAATATAAGATTATTTTTGTGAAAATATGTGTTATTTTTAGCCTCAAATTGAATTAATTATTATGAATAATTTTGAGAGAGAAGGGAGTTATAAGAAGTAAAAATAGTCATTTAAGTGCTATGAGACCATTTAGGGGTGGTTTACTTAGGCTAATAGTGAATTTTACTTAAAAATTAAAAATTTCTAAAACTGTGCACTGGAGCCAAAGTGCCACATTTCGCGTTTAAGCGTGAGCCAACCTGAGAGGCTAGCGCGTCGTTCACGAAAATTGGTCTTTAAATGGTTAAAAGTAAATTTTAAGTTCGAAAATACCATTTTTAATGCATCCTATAGACTTCCCCAACTCAAGTTTGCGATTTTGAGGGCTAGGTATAATCACCATATTATTTGGAGATTTCTTGGTATAATCAAGTGAGATTTGCTAGATCCAAGTTCCTCGTGGTAAGAACTTTACTTCTTTGCAAAAATTTTAGATTTTCACCATATATTTTAAGCATATTTGGAAGATTTTGAAAATTTACTATTCGTGGCGAAAAATTGAGAAAAATTTATGGAAATTGCTTGGGAAGTTTAGTTAGTACCTTTGGAAGTTTAGTTTAGTGATTTAAACTTAATTTTTAAATTTATTTTTGAAATTTATCAAATTTGTAAACTGATAACAAGAATAAAAAGGAGGAGGAAAGAGCCCATTTGATTCGAGCAAATTTCTCAGTTCAAAAGCTTAGGATAGATAAAGTGATGCTCTACAGTCACAAAAATTGATTCAGGAATGATCTTTTAAGAGTCCAGGTGGAGAAGTTGAAGACCTGATTTCTATTGTTTCTCTACTGGCGCAGTGATTTCTGTTGTGAGGGAGTTTTATGCGAATCTCCCAGAGGCTGAGGAGGATCGAGTTATGGTTCGAGGGAAGTTGGTACCTTTTACTCTATAGGTAATCAACTTTTTTTACCATTTACCACCGAAGACTTTATGTTTTTATGCAACTTATAGCCCTACGGAAGCGGATTTGGACGAGCTCGTATCTTATTTGACTATTTGAAGAGGACCTTGGGAGTTACCAATGAGAGGAGAGTAAATTTCCCAACTTCAAATTTATGTGCACCTTCAAAGGACTGGAACTATTTCATTTTTGCTCGTCTGTTTCTGACCAATCATCTTAGTGAAGTGATCACAGAGAGAGCGATGTTGAATTATTGTATTCAGGAGGGAAAACCCATCAACATAAAGGCTTTGATCTATCACACTATCATCAATTCTGCTGCTGCTGCTTCTACTTCAGGTTTGAGATTTGCTTCCTTGATATTTTCTTTATGCGAGCAGGCTTGAGTAAAGTATGATAGTTGGGAGGAAGTTTTGTTACCTTTAAAGCCCATCACGAAGGTGAATGTGAAGACTTGTATGAGCATTCGATTTTTGGCTTGAGAGGAGGATTTTCCAGGAGCTATGGATTAGAGACGTCTACTGCATCTACCTTTGCTGCNGTTTAAAATATGCCTTTTTAGGAGATTAATCTACTTTACTTGTTATAATTTCCTCAAAGTTAACAAAGGAAGAAGAAGCTGATGAAAATTTTGAAAAATTTTAAGAAAACCTTTGTATGGACAATTGTTGATATTAAAACAATCAGTCCTTTAATTTGTATGCATAGAATTAATATAGAAGAAAACTGCAAACCCATGGCTAATCCACAAAGGAGATTAAATCTTGTTATGAAAGAGGTTGTTAAGAAAGAAATTTTAAAGTGGTTAGATGCTAGAATGATCTATCCTATGCATGGGTTAGTCCAATTCACTGTGTTCCTAAGAAAGGAGGAGTAATTGCAACTGTGAATTAGCATAATGAGTTAATATCTTCTAGAAAAGTTATAGGGTCGTAAATATGCATTGATTATAGAAAATTAAATCTTTCCACTAGGAAAGATCATTTTCCACTACCCTAATCAAATGCTGGATAGACTACCTGGGCACAAATACCTTTGTTTTATGGATGAATATACCAGTTATCACCAAATTTAAATATCTTTTGAGGATCAAAAGAAAACAACATTCACCAATCCTTATGGTACTTTTGCTTTTAGAAGAATGGCCTTTGGTTTATATAATGCCTCTGCTACATTTCAAAGATGTATGATGGTAATTTTTTGTGATTTGATTGAAAAAGGGATAGAAGTTTTTTTGGATGACTTTTTAAGTGTTTGGAACTTTGTTTGACTCATGTTTAGAATATTTATCTAAAGTTCTTAAGTGTTGTGAAGTAACAAATTAAGTACTTAACTGGGAAAAATGTCAATTTATGGTAACAGGAGGAATAATATTATGTCAACAAATATCAAAAAATGGTATGGAAGTAGATCCTACTAAAATTGAAGTGATCGCTAATTTACCTTATCCAACAAATGTAAGGGAAATTAGGAGCTCTTTACGACATGCTGGATGCTACAGGTGACATATTAAAGACTTTTCTAAGATTGCTAAGCCTTTATGCCATTTACTAGAGAAAGTTGCAACTTTCAATTTTGATGAGGAATGCCTAAAAGATTTTAAATTATTAAAAGAAAAATTAATCACTGCACCAATTATAGTTTCACCAAATTGGGAAAAACTTTTTGAACTTATGTGTGATGTAAGTGATTATGCTATTGGAGTTGTTTTAGGACAAAGATATGATAAAATTTTCAAAGTTATTTACTGTGCTAGCAAAACTCTTAATGAAACTCAAATTAATTATACAACACCTGAAAAAGAGTTATTAACAATAGTATATGCATTTAATAAATTTAGATCATATTTGATTTGAACTCATTGTATGGTGCATATAGATCATTCTGCTATTAACTACTTAATGAAAAAGAAGGATACTAAATCGAGACTTATAAGATGGACTCTTCCTTTATAAGAATTTTATTTTGAAATAGTAGATCAAAAGGGAACTGAAAATCAAATTGCTGATCATTTGTCCAGGCTTGTATTAGAAAAACCACATTGTTTTGAAAAAAAAATTAATGAACATTTTCCAGATAAAAAATTGTTCACTATAAATGAGTGGCATGTTCTGTGGTATGCCGACATTATGAACTATATTTGATGTTTGGGGATTAGATTTCATGGGACCATTTATACCATCTTTCAAAAATTTATATTTTCCGTTAGCAGTGGACTATGTATCCAAATGGATAGAAGCTGTTGCTTTACCTCAATGTGATGCTCAAAGTGTTGTAAAATCTTTTAAAATGAACTATTTTGTAGATTTGGGATGCCGAGAGTTATCATTACTGATGGGGGAATTCATTTCAAAAATGCCATTATGGAGAAGTTATTAAAGAAATATCATATAAAACATAAGATTGTTGCTGCTTATCATCCTCAGACAAGTGATTTGGCTGAATTATCCAATCCAGAAATTAAAAGAATTATGGAAAAATCTATGAATCCAACAAAAATGGATTGGTCAGTCAAACCAATCAAAAAATTAAAAGAATTATGGAAAAATCTGTGAATCTAACAAAAATGGATTGGTCAGTCAAACTTACCTATGCTTTGTGGGCTTATAGGACTGCATATAGAACTCCTATAGGAATGTCTCCATATAGGCTAATATTTGGGAAAGCGTTTGTGGGCTTATAGGACTGCATACAGAACTCCTATAGGAATGTCCTCATATAGGCTAATATTTGGGATTTGGGCTTATGGGACTGCATATAGAACTCCTATAGGAATGTCCCCATATAGGTTAATATTTGGGAAAGCTTGTTCCAGTTGAACTTGAGCATAAAGCATATTGGGCTATTAAAGAGTTCAATTATAATTATGCTGGTGAGAAAAGGATGTTACAATTAAATGAGCTTGAAGAGATAAGGAATGAATCTTATGAGAGTGCTAGGATTTATAAAGAAAAGAATTAAATGAGCTTGAAGATATAAGGAATGAATCTTATGGGAATGCTAAAATTTATAAAGAAAAGATGGAAATGTGGCATGATCGAAAGATTCTTACTAAAAATTTTCAGCTAAGGCAACAAGTTTTGCTATATAATGCAAGGTTAAGATTATTTCCAGGCAAACTTAAGTCCAGGTGGATGGGCCCATATGTTGGAAGTTTATCCTTATGGAGCTGTGGATATTAAAGATCCTAATTATGAGAAAATATTTAATGTGAATGGACATAGACTGAAACCTTATTATATAGGGGATCAACATAAATATAATGATGGAATGATGTTGGGTCAACCAGAATGAGCACTGGTTACATCGGGCTGATGACGTAAAACCAAGCGCTTTGTGGGAGGTAGCTTATAGTTATCAGTGTGTTTTTGCTTTGATTGTTGCTTTAAGTCTGATTAAGAAATTTTGGGTAGTATTTTTGAGTTTATTATGTGCTATTAATGATTATTAGACTTTATTAAGTGTCCTAAACATGTTAGAATAATAATTTGGATGTTAAGTTGAGTGGTGCAAAAATATGCACTGGCGCTTAAGCGCCAGATCCGGCGCTTAAGCGCCAGATCCGGCGCTTAAGCGCGATAATTTAATCACATGTGCAAATTTCAATTTATAGAAGGTGTAACTATAATTTAGTTGGAATAAACATGTCTTGGCAGTTTCTAGTCGTGCCTAGAAGTTATGAAGGGAAATTAGGCCTATAAATAACAGGGCTTTGTGAAGGAATTTCACCCCAAATTATTTTTATCCCTAAAAAGTCTAAGAATGAGAGAGATTTAAAGAAAATGTCTTCATGGGAAATGGATTTGAAGAAGAAGGAAGAAGACATGAGGAAGAAGTTCATTAGTCAAAGTGCACAGGAGGTGTATAATAGTTTCTTAGCCGTTAGTATTGAAGGAATATCAGAGAAGATCAACTAGATGGAGAATACTATATTTGTATTAGAGACTAAGATGCTTGAATTGCATGCTCATCTAGAACATATTGGGTGGCAACTTAAGATATAATTCAACCATACCAGTTATATTGAGGAAACCGATAAGGCAATGTTTCTTAAGCAAAAGTGGATCGAAGATGATAGTATTAGAGCTCGTCACCATCATCCATTTTATCAACTCTATATTCCTGGAGAGACTACTGAGAGACAAGAATTAATTCCTTCTAATGAAGAGTGGCATTAAGTTAAGTGTTAGGAATTATGCATTTGGAGTCATGATTTAAGTGTGTTAGTGTTTATGTCTTGTGTTTAGTGTTTGTATCACTTATTGTAAAATGTGTGTTAAGTGTTTTGTACTTGGGAAAATTTTCTCATCCAAGACTATTTGAAAAGAGAACTAAGTGTTAAAGGTGTTTGTGTCTGTTTGTGAATTAATATAAGTTTATTTTTGTGAAAATATGTATTATTTTTAACCTTGAATTGAATTAATTATTATGGATAATTTTGAGAGAGAAGGGAGTTATAGGAAGTAAAAATAGTCATTTAAGTGCTATGAGACCATTTAGTGGGTGGTTTACTTAGGATTAGTGAATTTTACTAAAAATTAAAAATTTTTGAAATTGTGCACTGGAGCCAAAGTGCCACATTTCGTGTTTAAGCGTGAGCCAACCTGAGAGGCTAGCGCCTAAGTGCCACTTACCCGCGCTTAAGCGTCGTTCACGAAAACCGGTCTTTATATCGTTAAAAGTAAATTTTAAGTCTGAAAATACCATTTTTTAATGCATCCTATTGTCTTCCCTAACTCAAGTTTGCGATTTTGAGGGCTAGGGCAAGTGAAATTTGGAGATTTCTTGGTATAATCAAGTGAGATTTGCTAGATCCAAGTTCCACATGGTAAGGGATTTACTTCTTTGCAAAAATTTTAGATTTTCACCATATATCTTAAGCATATTTGGAAGATTTTGAAAATTTACTATTCATGGTGAAAAATTGAGAAAAATCTATGGAAATTGCTTGGGAAGTTTAGTTAGTACATTTGGAAGTTTAGTTTAGTGATTTAAACTTAATTTTTAAAGTTATTTTTGGAATTTATCAAATTTGTAAACTGACAACAAGAATAAAAAGGAGCAGAGGAAAGAGCCCATTTGATTTGAGCAAATTTCTCAGTTCAAAAGCTCAGGATAGATATAGTGATGCTCTACAGTCACAAAAATTGATTCAGGAACGATCTTTTAAGAGTCCAGGTGGAGAAGTGGAAGACCTGATTTCTATTATTTCTCTACTGGTGCAGTGATTTCTGTTGTCAGGGAGTTTTATGCAAGTCTCCCAGAGGCTGAGGAGGATCGAGTTATGGTTCGAGGGAATTTGGTACCTTTTACTCTATAAGTAATCAACTTGTTTTACCATTTACCTCTGGAGACTTTATGTTTTTATGCAACTTATAGTCCTACGGAAGCGGATTTGGACGAGCTCGTATCTTATTTGACTATTGGAAGAGGACTTTGGGAGATTACCAATGAGAGGAGAGTAAATTTCCCAACTTCAAATTTATGTGCACCTTCAAAGGACTGGAACTATTTCATTTCTGCTCGTCTGTTTCCGACCAATCATCTCAGTGAAGTGATCAAAGAGAGAGCGATGTTGAATTATTGTATTCAGGAGGGAAAACCCATCAACATAAAGGCTTTGATCTATCACACTATCATCAGTTCTGCTGCTGCTTCTTCTACTTCAGGTATGGGATTTTCTTCCTTGATATTTTCTTTATGCGAGCAGGCTGGAGTAAAGTATGATAGTTGGGAGGAAGTTCTGTTACCTTTAAAGCCCATCACGAAGGTGAATGTGAAGACTTGTATGAGCATTTGATTTTTGGCTTGAGAGGAGGATTTTCCAGGAGCTATGGATTAGAGACGTCTACTGCATCTACCTTTGCTGCATCTTCATCTAGACCATCTACTTCAGGTGCTTCTACATCTAAAGGTGATACCAAGACTTAGGATGAGTTACTGCAGAAGATGATGGACAATAAAAATTTTACCACTTATAGGGTACAAAATTTAGAGCGTTTTACAGATCATACTAATAGTTATAATAGAAGGAAGAGTGATTATGAAGAGAAGTTCCACTCATCTTTGGAGAGCCGATTAGAGGTAAACCAGGAATGTAATTTCCTCCATATCCTCGATATCCTGATTATGCGCCTGCAGAAAAATGGTACAATGGTGATTCTAAGGATGAAGAGTAGAGCTGAGAGATTTATTTTATGATTGTAATATGATATGAACTATGTGGTTTGAGCCTGCTACATTTGCATCTATCTATGTGTTGTTTTGAACTATATTTTATATTGTGTTTTGAATTTTTATGTTCTGCTTTTGTTGTGATTGTTGAGTTAGATAATATTTTGTATTTAAAATTTTAGGGTAATAACTGTTGTTTTGTGTTTAATACTGTGATTTAGTTAGTTTAGAACTTAATTTAATCTCATATCTGTTATAAAGTAGAAAATCTTGCTAGCTTAGATCTTAAACTTGAAATTCAGAAATTGTTACCATGTATTTTTCTTTTATCATGTTAGTGTGTTGTTTGCTTTTATACCCACTGTTTAGAAGTCTATCTGAATCTCTACATCTTAAACTAAAATAAAAATATAGAAAAATTTGATCAAAAAATTAATTTTACTCCTTTCTTTGGTTTTATACTTATATAATTAGGGTAAAATTTCTGGTAGCATGTTATTTTTAAATTTTCATTCTTGCTTATATATCTAATGCTAAACTGTTTATCTGTAAAAAATTTAAGTTTGGGGGGATGAAAAATATTTTCAAAACTGGAATTTTATTTATACTCAAATGTACTACAAGATAATTTGATTTTAAAAGAAAAATTGATTATGTATACGAAGTTATATTAGGGAAGTAGAATTTGATTTTAGAAATGTGTAAGAAAATTTAGTTCAAATTTTAAATAATGAAGAAAAACTTTAAGTTAAAAATTTTTAGTATAGAAAATGATTAATAGAAGTGACTATCTTTAGTAAAAAAAATTGTATTTTTGAAAATTTAGATAATTTAGACTTTTCTTCTTTAAATACCTAAATTTATTTTATTAAAATAATTTTCAAAATTATTATTATGTTTATAAGTAAAAGTTTTATATCAAGACTTTACTTTAGGAAAGGAGAAGTGGAATTCAAAATTATTAAAGGCCTATCCAGATATAGTAATCCTTGCCTGAAAAAGAAAAAGAAAAAGAAAAAGAATAGAAAAGAAAAAGAAAAGAAAAGAAAAGAAAAGAGATGTAAGGGAGGAGAAGCTTGAGGATTAGTTTCTAATCAAAAATTGGTTCTACATTTGATATTTTTGAAGTATAAGACTTTATAAAATCTTAAGCCTATAAATACAATAGTAAGTAAAATTAATTTTAATAAATTTTTTTAAGTAGAGAAAATAAAAGAACTAAAATCTAAATTTAAAGAATCTACAATATTTCTGAATTAGATAAGAACTCATATTTTCATAGTTCTTAACATTATAAATTTTCAAACTTTAAATTGGTCTCATTTACTAATTTTTTTTTTTAAATTAAACTACTATATTTCTAAATCTAAATTTTAGTAACTTATAAAAAAACTCAGAAACATATCATACATATTTAGATTTTAAAGATTGAAGTGTCACTTGAGGATATGTAACATTTTAAGTTCGAGGGATTTTGATAAACCTAAAATATATAGTGATTTTAGACACAATTTTATACCTATTGTTGATATATTACATTTTAATGGAAGGTATTTTGTGTGTTTCTTGCAGATACAAGTAAAAGTGAAAAAAATGTTTAAAGGAGTGAAAAAGGATCAAAATTGGAGCAAAAATGTGAAAAATTGTGCAAAAGAGTTTTAGCGCCTAAGCGCTGGTTAAACAGAGAACGTCTAATTATTTTTTCTTTTAAACTAAAGTGTGGTTTCTTATTCTCCATGGATTTTGAGTAGTTTTCTTTATCTTTCTTCTTAAAATGATAACTAATTATGTTTTGGATGGAAGTTGTGGAGAGTATTGATCTTTAATGATGGAATAAATTGTGATGATTTAAATCCTTGCACTTCATTTACTTCTTGATTTTGCCAATCCAGACGTTAAAATTTGTTGTGAGAACATGTAGGAATCAAGCTGGTATTGTCTCAGTCAACAATTGTAAAGAATCACATGAGATTCTATGAATGAGGATGTAGTTCATATGATTGAGTGTAATTAAATTGGGAAATATTCATTGATGGGTGTAGAGTTAGAGGACTTTAAAGTGACAGGTTAAAGTCCAACTTGGTTTATTATTTTAGGTTCTAACACAAGAATATTAGCCCCCAGGTGGAGGGAATCGAGGAAACTCCAGAGCGAGAGCTAGTATCTTCCTTACTTAGCCAGTCTTCAGAACTATTCGAATATTAAATTAGACAATAGTCTTTATAGCATCTTTAGTAAGGGTAAAGAATATTATTGCTCCTGATTGACACAACACAATTTGCATACTTCCATAACAGAATTCCTATACTTATTACTGATTCATGATAATAAGAAAGATATTTTCATATTAAGTACTTCTCTTCTACAAAAACTTTAGTTATCTTTTTAAGTTGTTACTGTTTAGTTAAAATATAAAAAATACAAAAAATATTTAAATTTTAAATTCATGCAAAAATCATTTTTAGTTTAAGTAATTATCTTTTTAAAAATAGAAAAACCTTCTGAAAAGTGCATATTGCATAATCTTACCTCCGGGTTCGATATTCAGGTCTTAATCAAAAAGTTTTATATTACTTGATAATGATACGTATACATGCGTAGTATCATCTGATATATTGTTAAGAAGTTAAATTCTTATTTTTCTTCAGAATTAAGTTTTTGGTTTTGTTCCTAAATAAGGAAATATAAGTAAAAAATATCATCTGATATATTGTTATATTGTGCATAAGCATTGAGTCGGGATCATTAGCCATCTAGCATATGCTGATGATATTATACTTTTCTTCCAATGCTAGTAAGTCTGCTATTAAAGCTATTATGTAACTACTTAATGAATTTCAGAGCACCTATGGATTATCTTTTAATAAATCTAAATTTTTTTTTTTACTTATGGAAATCAGTTCGTTATAATATTGCTTATTGAGCCACTACCTTTATTTGTTGCCGAGTTGCACTTCTCCCCATCAAATACCTAGGGGTTAATATTCTCAGTGGAAGGAATAAGTAAATTCAATTGGATGATATGGTAGATATAATTAAATCCAAAATTATCGATTGGAGAAATTTTATCTTGTCTAATGGTGGTAGGCTAACCTTGTTGAAAAGTTTTCTCTCCAGCATTCCTTTGAGTAGTATGTAGGTTCTTNTGCTACATTTGCATCTATCTATGTGTTGTTTTGGACTATATTTTATATTGTGTTTTGAATTTTTATGTTCTGTTGTTGTTGTGATTGTTGAGTTAGATAGTATTTCGTATTTAAAATTTTAGGATAGTAACTGTTGTTTTGTGTTTAGTACTGTGATTTAGTTAGTTTAGAACTTAATTTAATTTCATATCTGTTATAAAGTAGAAATTCTTGCTAGCTTAGATCTTAAACTTGAAATTCAGAAACTGTTACCATGTATTTTTCTTTTATCGTGTTAGTGTGTTTTTTGCTTTTATACCCACTGTTTAGAAGTCTATTTGAATCTCTACATGTTAAACTAAAATAAAATTATAGAAAAATTTGATCAAAAAATTAATTATACTCCTTTCTTTGGTTTTATACTTGTATAATTAGGGTTTAAAATTTCTGTTAGTATGTTATTTTTAAATTTTCATTCTTGCTTATATATCTAATGCTAAACTGTTTATCCATAAAAAATTTAAGTTTGAGGGGATGAAAAATATTTTCAAAATTGGAATTTTATTTATACTCAAATGTACTACAAGAGAATTTCATTTTAAAAGAAAAATTGATTTTGTATATAAAGTTATATTTGGGAAGTAGAATTTGATTTTAGAAATGTGTAAGAAAATTTAGTTCAAATTTTAAGTAACGAAGAAAAACTTTAAGTTAAAAATTTTTAATATAGAAAATGATTAATAGAAGTGACTATCTTTAGTAAGAAAAATTGTAGTTTTGAGGATTTAGATAATTTAGACTTTTTTTTCCTTAAATACTTATATTTATTTTATTAAAATAATTTTCAAAACTATTACTATGTTAAGTAAAAGTTTTATATCAAGACTTTACTTTAGGAAAGGAGAATAGGAATTCAAAATTATTAAAGGCCTATCCAGATATAGTAATCCTTGCCTGAAAAAGAAAAAGAAAAAGAAAAAAGAAAAAGAATAGAAAAGAAAAAGAAAATAAAAGAAAAGAAAAGAAATGTAAGGGAGGAGAAGCTTGAGGATTAGTGCCTAATCAAAAATTGGTTCAACATTTAATATTTTTTAAGTATAAGACTTTATAAAATTTTAAGCCTATAAATACAATATAGTAAGTAAAATTAATTTTAATAAAATTTTTTAAGTAGAGAAAATAAAAGAAGTAAAATCTAAATTTAAAGAACTTACAATATTTCTGAAATAGATAAGAACTCATATTTTCATAGTTCTTAACATTATAAATTTTCAAACTTTAAGTTGGTCTCATTTACTAATTATTTTTTTAAAATTAAACTACTATATTTCTAAATCTAAATTTTAGTAACTCCTAAAGAAACTCATAAACATATCATACATATTTGGATTTTAAAGATTTAAGTGTCACTTGAGGATAAGTAACATTTTAAGTTCGGGGGATTTTGATAAACCTAAAATATATAGTGATTTTAGACACAATTTTATACCTATTGTTGAGATATTACGTTTTAATGGAAGGTATTTTTGTGTGTTTCTTCCAGATACAAGTAAAAATGAAAAAAATATTTAAAGGAGTAAAAAAGAATCAAATTTGAAGCAAAAATGTGAAAAATTGTGCAAAATAGTTTTAGCGCCTAAGCGCCGGTTAAACAGACAATGTCTAATTATTTTTTCTTTTAAGCTAAAGTGTGGTTTCTTATTCTCCATGGATTTTGAGTAGTTTTCTTTATCTTTCTTCTTAAAATGATAACTAATTATGTTTTGGATGGAAGTTGTGGAGAGTATTGATCTTCGATGATGGAATAAGTTGTGATGATTTAAATCCTTGCACTTCATTTACTTCTTGATTTGGCCAATCCAGACATTAAAATTTATTGTGAGAACATGTAGGAATCGGGCTGGTATTGTCTCAGTCAACAATTATAAGGAATCACATGAGATTGTATGAATGAGAATGTAGTTCATATGATTGAGTGTAATTAAATTGGGAAATATTCATTGATGGGTGTAGAGTTAGAGGACTTTAAAGTGACAGGTTAAAGTCCAACTTGGTTTATTATTTTAGGTTCTAATACAAGAATGTTAGCCCCCAGGTGGAGGGAATCAAGGAAACTTCAGAGTGAGAGCTAGTATCTTCCTTGCTTAGCCAGTCTTCAGAACTATTCTAACTTTAAATTAGCCAATGGTCTTTATAGCATCTTTAGTAACGGTAAAGAATATTATTGCTCCTAATTGACACAACACACTTTGCATACTTCCACAACAGAATTCCTATATTTATTACTGATTCATGATAAGAAGAAAGATATTTTCATATTAAGTACTTCTCTTCTACAAAAACTTTAGTTATCTTTTTAAGTTGTTATTGTTTAGTTAAAATATCAAAAATACTAATAATATTTAAATTTTAAATTCATGCAAAAATCATTTTTAGTTTAAGTAATTATCTTATTAAAAATAGAAAAACCTTCTGAAAAGTGTATATTGCATAATCTTCCCTCCGGGTTCGATATTCAGGTCTTAATCAAAAAGTTTTATATTACTTGATAATGATACGTATACATGTGTAGTATCATCTGATATATTGTTAAAAAGTTAAATTCTTATTTTTCTTCAGGATTAAGTTTTTGGTTTTGTTGCTAAATAAGGAAATATAAGTGAAAAATATCATCTGATATATTGTTATATTGTGCATAAGCATTGAGTCGGGATCATTAACCACCTAGCATATGCTGTGATGTTATACTTTTCTTCCAATGCTAGTAAGTCTGCTATTAAAGCTATTATGTAACTACTTAATGAATTTCAGATCACCTATGGATTATCTTTTAATAAATCGAATTTTTTTTTTACTTATGGAAATCAGTTCGTTATAATATTGCTTATTGAGCCACTACCTTTACTAGTTGCCGAGTTGCACTTCTCCCCATCAATTACCTAGGGGTTAATATTCTCAGTGGAAGGAATAAGTAAATTCAATTGGATGATATGGTAGATAGAATTAAAACCAAAAATATGGATTGGAGAAATTTTTTCTTCTCTAATGGTGGTAGGCTAACCTTGTTGAAAAGTTTTCTCTCCAGCATTCCTTTGAGTAGTATGTAGGTTCTTAAAATTAAAAAGGGTAATAAGAAAACACTTGAAACTCTTTTCAATAAGTTTTTTTGGTTGGGTGGTAGCACAAGCAATATTTGGGCTGATTGGAAAAAATCATGCAAACCACTTCCTTCTGGTGGCCTTGGTTTTAAAAATCTAGAGCATCTTATGGATATCAATATGTACAAGCTATGGTTTAAGTTNACAATATTTGGGCTGATTGGATAAAATCATGCAAACCACTTCTTTCTGGTGGCCTTGGTTTTAAAAATCTAGAGCATCTTATGGATATCAATATGTACAAGCTATGGTTTAAGTTTAAGGATGGTGACTCTTTATGGGCACTATTTATGCATCATAAATATTGAACCCATGCACACCCCTCCACTTTCACAGGGAAGGTTGAGGACTCCAAGCTTTGAAAGCCATCCTGCATGCCAGATTTATAACTGTTAATTTCATTGTGTGGGATGTGGGGGAAGGTAAAATATCTTTCTGGCATGATCAATGGTGTATGTTTAACCTTACTACTCTACCCCACTCCTCTTTTGATANTGGAAGGTTGAGGACTCCAAGCTTTGAAAGCCATCCTACATGCCAGATTTATAACTGTTAATTTCATTGTGTGGGATGTGGGGGAAAGTAAAATATCTTTCTGGCATGATCAATGGTGTATGTTTAACCTTACTACTCTACCCCACTCCTCTTTTGAAACACACTTACTTGTTTATAATTGTTGGAATGAGGAAGAATGAAACATAAACAAACTTTGGCCCTTGGTTGGGGATCAAGCTCCTCAAATTTTTAGAATTTCTATACAAAGACATAAGCAAGATACTCCCATTTGGAAAATTATTTCCACTATGTCTACTACTAAAATGCTTTACTCGCAAATACTTAGATTTCACAACCAAAAGTGGGATCTTTTGATTCAGCATGCTTTCACATTTACCTCCATTTCTTTCCTCTTATGGATATTTGCCCTCACCATGTTACCTCTAGATGATATTATTAAGTTGAAGGGGTTGAGATTGGCCTCTTTTTATTATATTTGCAAGAGTGTAAAAGAAATAACACATCATCTATTTCATGATTGTTGTTTTTTCAGAGAGATTTTAACTATGATTGACAGTTTCTTCGGGGTGGTTTGGCCCCTTAGGTTTGGTATGGAGGATTTTCTCTTGACTTGTAAAATGGCATCTCATACTCATAAAAATTTGCACTATATTCCTCTCATTGTGTTGTGGTTAATTTGGAATGCTAGAAACTGTTTCAAACATGAGGCTTCCCCACCTACCCCCTTCTACTACTGTTTCATATAGACTTGGAAATGTTTATAAAGATAATAGAAGTTCGAATTGTAGGTTTGCCTTTTCTTGTGCTTGAGAGGGGTAGGAGGACAACCTTGGTAAGGTGGCAGCTCCCATCTTCTAGCTGGGTTAAAGCTAACATTGATGGGAGTTGGAATTCCATTGGGGCTGGTGGGTTGTTTAGAGATGCATTAGGAAAATTTCTTGCTTACTTGCGTCACCTATAAATGCTTCCTTCGCACTTGAGCCTGAAGGTTGTGCTGTCTTACTTACATTAAAGGTGATGTGGATTTTCATTTTGTGAATGTTATTATTGAAACTAACTCGCATTGTCATTTTGAACTCCTCACTAAAGCCACTAAACCGGTTTGGTATCTTATCTGCATTGTATTAACACACAACAGCTTGTGGTTCATTTTAGCTTCATTTTTAGGGAAGGAAATTCCCCAACTGATTGGCTATCAAAACAAGGGGCTGTCGGAATTTCTGTTGGAATTCAACCTGCCCCTTATCTTAATACACTCATTGTGGTGTATATGTTGGATGCTCCTTACAATAGAAGTTTGTTTTCTAGCTTCATAGTTTATGGGATATGCAGTTTTCTGGTTCTCTGATTTCACTTGTTGTTTGTAGGTTCTACATTTTCCTATATTTGTTTCTTCCTAATTCCTTCTATATGTTGGCACTCAGTTACAATTTCTTACTATGGTTTGTAGCCTGTTTTTATAAAATTTTTTGTTGCAGTTTATTCCTCTTTCTCTTATGTGCTTGTGTTTATTCGGTGGGTCTGTCTTCTGGTTTGGATCATGAGGATGCTACTGAATATCGCTAGATACAGACACACTGAAGGATTGGGAATACTTTTTTGGATGTTTGCATTGTTATTCACTGCATGGTTTCCACATATGTTGATTGATATGATATTGGAGGGCCATAATCTACACTTACCTTACAATGCCCTCTACACAACATGTTTTGGATATCAACTTTCAGTCTCTTTTGGCTGGCACTTGGTTATTGTTTAATGGTTTGTTGTTTGCCTTAGGAGAATTATCCTAGATTTGCTTTTCTGCCACCACCTTATTCAACAACTGATTTTGCTTCTGGAAGATTTATTGGGTGAAAATTAATTTTTATCGCGCGGCTCCTTTTTTCATGACTGCTATGGATTTGGAGGGTCTCTTTCTGTACTTACAAAGCACCTTAATATGGCTTTTTTGGCTTTTAGTATACTTTGGTTTTGTTTTGGGTATACTTATATGTTTTGGTTTCTTTCTTCTTATTTTTTTTGGATGGGTTGTAATATGGGACGAGGAACCCTTAAGACTTTTATATACATTTTTTTGCTTTCTGTATTTGGGGATCCACCTCCCCTCCCCTTATGTAACCATTTTTGAGATCAATATATTTGTAGCCGAAAAACGCTCGTTCCCTAATCTATATATATATATATATATATAGATTGATATGAATGATCAACAAAAATGAAAATGCTCCATATATTGATATTTTCAGATGAAAAAACTGCTCTCGCCTAAAAAAATGCTGTAATAGATACATCATAAAGAAATTTTCATCATCCGACACGAATTTCGATGTAAACTTTTAAGGAAAATATATTCAAACGTCAATAAAAATACATCTAAAACTCCGACTTCAAAAAACTTCTAGTCTAACTGACTGACTCGAGAAGAAAAGCCCAATATTGCCAAAATTTGTCTAATTCTCAAATCAAGCTCAGATCACGTTATTGAACAACTCTTGGATGTTTTTTGTACATATTTAGAAGGTTGAACGAACGAATTGAGCGTTTTAATAGGACGAATCTAATGAGCTCAAGATTTGCGCAATTCTGACTTCGCTAAGGCACTCAAATGTCCATCAAAAGTCGTATGATCGAAAGAACTCCAGACTGTCTGATCAAATTAATTCATATTTCTACATTAATTGCACTCAAAATACTATCAATAGAGCTCTACCCCTTTCACGAGAGGTGGGGGGTGGGCTTGAGGCTTGAGAGAGAATTTAAAGCTTTGAGAGGTAGCTGAAGCCCAGCATCACCCCTGTCGTAGCCGAACACAGCAGACCGTCGCGACCACTTCCGGTTGTCATCGACACCCATTGATCATCATCGATCACTACCAATGATCATTGACCGCCACTGACGGGAAGCTACTATTGTCGTTGTAACTTTGAAAACCTAGTAACCCATTCCCTTATGTGAGACAAGGAGTCTATGTCATCAAAAATATATAATGGATTTTTACAGCTGGGTCAGAGCCCGTGGTATTTTTCTTTTTACGGATATTCCACGTAAAAACTATTGATATCATTATTAGTTATTTTCTTTTACCTGAGTGTATGTTGAATCTTGCGCAATGCTAAGACGATACTACATTAGTCAACAACCACAAAGTTTTTAGCACGCATCAAGGATGGCCACCTTATGCTCAAATTATTTCGTTTTTTTTTTCCCTTGCATGCCCTAAACAATTTATAAACAAATGAGCTTCGTTAATGAATCTATTTTTTTGTCCAGATTGTGAATATGACCTTAAAATTTAAAAATTATTTACTTAACTCAAGGATATGAATGTCTAATCGAACATCAAATCGAAAAAATAAGGGTTTATTTTTTTTCATTTTTTGGACTAGGTTTTGGGTAGAAATTATGTTTCGTGCGTTTAGTTGCAGACTTCTGGCGGAACGGACGAATGCGTCGTAGACTTTTTTGAATTTGCGAAACTACTCTGATACTACAGTTTTCATTTATGAATTATTGAACATTCATGCAGTTTTGTCTGTGTATAAATCTCTAACTTTGCTCGGTATGAGATAATGAGAAATAAATATTCTTTAGTTTGGCTAATCTAATGTTTTGTGCCGCCAAACGTGAGCTATTGGTAGAGCAACATCTTTGAAGCTCGCAAGTTCTCTCAGGTCACGGGTTTGAATCCGTCTCTGGCAAGTTTCTCGGTAGTGAGAGCAGTTCTCGAATAGTTAGGCACACGAGGGTGGCTAAGAGCTCGTATAATATCCTACCATTCCATATATATATATATATNTTCACAACCAGAAGTGGGATCTTTTGATATGGCATGCTTTCACATTTACCTCCATTTCTTTCCTCTTATGGATATTTGCCCTCACAATGTTACCTCTAGATGATATTTTTAAGTTGAAGGGGTTGAGATTGGCCTCTTTTTGTTATATTTGCAAGAGTGTAAAAGAAAAAACACATCATCTATTTCATGATTGTTTTTTTGTCAGGGAGATTTTAACTATGATTGACAGTTTCTTCGGGGTGGTTTGGCCCCTTAGGTTTGGTATGGAGGATTTTCTCTTGACTTGTAAAACGGCATCTCACACTCATAAAAAATTGCACTATATTCCTCTCATTGTGTTGTGGTTAATTTAGAATGCTAGAAACAGTTTCAAATATGAGGCTTCCCCACCTACCCCCTTCTACTACTGTTTCATATAGACTTGGAAATGTTGATAAAGCTAATAGAAGTTTGAATAGTAGGTTTGCTTTTTCTGTGCTTGAGAGGGGTAGGAGGACAACCTTGGTAAGGTGGCAGCTCCCATCTTCTAGCTGGGTTAAAGCTAACATTGATGGGAGTTGGAATTCCATTGGGGCTGGTGGGTTGTTTAGAGATGGATTGGGAAAATTTCTTGCTTACTTTGCGTCACCTATAAATGCTTCCTTCGCACTTGAGGCTGAAGGTTGTGGTGTCTTACTTACATTAAAGGTGATGTGGATTTTCATTTTATGAATGTTATTATTGAAACTAACTCACATTGTCATTTTGAACTCCTCACTATAGCTACTAAACCTATTTGGTATCTTATCTGCATTGTATTAACACACAACAGCTTGAGGTTCATTTTAGCTTCATTTTTAGGGATAGAAATTCCCCAACTGATTGGCTATCAAAACAAGGGGCTGTTGGAATTTCTGTTGGAATTCAACCTGCCCCTTATCTTAATACACTCATTGTGGTGTATATATTGGATGCTTCTTACAATAGAAGTTTGTTTTCTAGCTTCATAGTTTATGGGATATGCAGTTTTCTAGTTCTCTCAGCTTTCACTTGTTGTTTGTAGGTTCTACATTTTCCTATATTTGTTTCTTCCTAATGCCTTCTATATGTTGGCACTCGGTTACAATTTCTTACTATGGTTTGTAGCCTGTTTTTCTGACATTTTTTGTTGCAGTTTATTCCTCTTTCTCTTATGTGCTTGTGTTTATTCGGTGGGTCTGTCTTCTGGTTTGGATCATGAGGATGCTACTGAATATCGCTAGATACAGACACACTGAAGGATTGGGAATACTTTTTTGGATGTTTGCATTGTTATTCACTGCATGGTTTCCACATATGTTGATTGATATGATATTGGAGGGCCATAATCTACACTTACCTTACAATGCCCTCTACACAACATGTTTTGGATATCAACTTTCAGTCTCTTTTAGCTGGCACTTGGTTATTGTTTAATGGTTTGTTGTTTGCCTTAGGAGAATTATGCTAGATTTGCTTTTCTGCCACCACCTTATTCATCAATTGATTTTGCCTCTGGAAGATTTATTGGGTGAAAATTAATTTTTATCGCGCGGCTCCTATTTTTCATGACTGCTATGGATTTGGAGGGTCACTTTCTGTACTTACAAAGCACCTTCATATGGCTATTTTGGCTTTTAGTACACTTTGGTTTTGTTTTGGGTATACTTATATGTTTTGGTTTCTTTCTTCTTTTTTTTTTGGATGGGTTGTAATATGGGAGGAGGAACCCCTAAGTCTTTTATATACATTTTTTTGCTTTCTGTATTTGGGGATCCACCTCCCCTCCGCTTATGTAACCATTTTTGAGATCAATATATTTGTAGCCGAAAAAAACTCATTCCCTAATATATATATATATATATATATATATATATACANTTGATATTTTCAGATGAAAAAATTGGTCTCGCCTAAAAAAATGCTGTAATAGATACACCAAAAATAAATTTTCATCATCCGACATGAATCTCGATGCAATCTTTTAAGCAAAATGTATTCAAAAGTCGATAAAAATACATCTAGAACTCTGATTTCAAAAAACTTCTAGTCTAACTGACTGGGTCGAGAAGAAAAGCCCAATATTGCCAAAATTAGTCTAATTCTCAAATCAAGCTCAGATCATGTTATTGAACAACTCTTGGATGTTTTTTGTACATAATTAGAAGGTTGAACGAACGAATTGAGCATTTTAATAGGACGAATCTAATGAGCTCAAGATTTGCTCAATTCTGACTTCCCTAAGGCACTCAAATGTCCATCAAAAGTCGTATGATCGAAAGAAGTTCTCCAGACTGTCTGATCAAATTAGTTCATATTTCTGCATAAATTGCACTCAAAATACTATCAATAGAGCTCTACCCCTTTCACGAGAGGTGGGGGGGGAGTGGGCTTGAGGCTTGAGAGAGAATTTAAAGCTTTGAGAGGTAGCTGAAGCCCAACATCACCCCTGTCGTCGCCGAACACCGCAGACTGTCGCGACCACCTCCGGTTGTCATCGACACCCATTGATCATCATCGATCACCACCAATGATCATTGACCACCACCGACCGGAAGCTGCTATTGTTGTTGTAACTTTGAAAACCTAATAATCCATTCCCTTATGTGGGACAAGGAGTCTATGTCATCAAAAATATATAATGGATTTTTACAGTTGGGTCACACCCCGTGGTATTTTTCCCTTTATGGTTATTCCACGTAAAAACTATTGATATCATTATTAGTTATTTTCTTTTACCTGAGTATATGTTAAATCTTGTGCAATGCTAAGACGATACTACATTAGTCTACAACCACAAAGTTTTTAGCACACATCAAGGTTGGCCACCTTATTGTCACCTCCCAAAAGAGCCCTTATGGGTGGTGGGCAGCCCAGGACTTAAATACTGCTCTTCGNCAGGGAAATGTCCCTTTCAACCAAAACTATAGCACCAGCAGTTCTAGCCATATTAAAGGTAGAAGCATCAATTTTCAGTGGGCAGCCAAGCACCCTACTGATGCTGAAAAGAACATTTTGATGGAAGTATTGAATGGGTAGGTTGGGAAATTTAAACCAAATAGGAACTACAGGGGGTTCCTTTGAGGGATCAAATTCAGGTGTCCACTTCATTAACTTCATTGGAACACCATTAATAACTAGAGTTTGTTTGGAAAAAACC
>JXCR01148092.1:23544-37645 GCA_002079205.1 Phalaenopsis hybrid cultivar
ATTCTTTCCACTGTTTTCTTTACCGCAAACTCTTTGACAATCCTTCATCAGTGTCTTCTTGTAGTTAAACTCTAGGAAGTATCAATATGACAATTTCAAAGCCACAATGCCTTTTTCGCTGTTATCAATATTGGAAGTTTTACATGCATACAACTTTATTCGTTTGTATTTACATATAGAACTCCTAAACTTTAACTTTTACATACGTCACCTTGTCTATGCATGAAAACTATATATTTCATTTCGTAGATGCTAAATTAGTGATTTTTATGTATAAATGTAAAATGTAAAGTTAAGTTGTTATATATATATATAAATATGTAAGAATTTGGCAATCTCTGCATGTAAATGCCCCTTTTTTCTGCTTGGCAGTTTTGTACAAGTTTGCTGACTATTAGATTCCATATTTTCGAAGTACAACATATGGCTATGAATCTCATTTCCGAGTCTTTTCAATGCAGACAACATTGTGCTAGAGTTCGACCATTACGCTCCTGGATCGAGATGGAGGAAGAAAATCATTAACCGAAATGAACATAGAGAAGATGGAAGCGAAGATGGTTTTTATGGAGGAATTAGGAAGGTTCAAAAGAAGGAAGATATCTCTGTGTGAAAGCAGTTCTGACCACCTGAAGTTCAGGACTAACTTCTACTCCCTTCTTCTCTCTTACACTTTTGACTCACTACAAGGTGGTAATCCTTGGACTAGTAAAATGGCATATCCACAGCAAGCGGGAGTTTGTTGATTTATGGTTGTTTCAGGTAGATTTCTATAATTTGAATGGATGACCGTGAAATCATAGTTGATGTAACTTAAATTTATTTGGGGGGCTACAATTTTTTGGTAAATGTGATAGTAATTTTGTCATGAAAAAAATAACTATTTTTTCATCACAGATGTTTAGAAAGCAGTAAAAAAGCAGTGGTCATGCAAAGGTATGATACTAGCTTAAAAGAAAAGCAGTGAAAAAATTGCTTAAATTTTGGTTATTTATTTCAACTTTAATAAAAGTTGATTTATTTGGAGAAAAGTGTGATCTCTTCTCAAATTAATAAAATTATTGATATACTTGGTATTCCTACTAAATCTCTTCCAATAAATACCTTGGAGTGCCCAAATATAAAGGGAAGAGCCAATACATTATTTGATGATATTATTATGGAAGTGTGTAACATATTGGATAGTTGGGGCTTTCTATTGCCTTCCATGGGTGGTCGATTCACATTTATCAAAAGTGTTTTATGTTTTCTCCCTATGTATATTTTGAAATCAATTAATTTTAACTTAGCAATGTGTTTTAATTTGGAGCTAATCGTTAATAAATTTTTCTAGGGTTCTGATAACACTAAGACTTTTTTCTTATGGTCCTCTTGGAATAAAATGTGTTTGTCTATGGATGGAGGGCTTTGGTGTAAGTCTTTTTTTTTTATTTGGCTCAATGTTTCTTCATTAAACTTTGGTGGCCATTTCGTTTGGATTCTAGTTTGTTTGCCAAGTTCTTAACCTGAAAATATTGCCTGGATATTCCTCCTCATTAGCCATGTTTAAAAGTGGTGACTCCTTGGTTTGGAAAAGACTTTCTAAAGTGGACTGGGTGGCAGAGGCTTTCATTAAGGGGGTTTCGAAAAAGGTTACACCTTTTTTTGGCAAGGAAATTAGCTTGGTTGAGGTTCATTAGACACCTTGCTTAATTTTCATCCTACATCTTCTGGAAATGTTCATAAAATCCTTAGAGATGGGTTGTGGAATGTCCAATTATTTCAAGTGTTCATTCCTCAATAATTAGTTGATTTGGTCTCCCAATTAAAATATTTAAGGACTTGGATGAAAAAATGTTATTTTCTGCTTTTGTTAATTGTCACTTTTTCTGCAAAGATGTATGGAATTTGTCTCGTATCAACGACGTGAAAAATAAGAATTTTAGGCCTTTTTGCGGTAAGGCTATTTCTTCATTTATCTTCATTATATCTTGGAAGATTTTGCATATTTTCTTACCACTGAATTTTAACCTTTAACATCGTGTTATATATTTAGCCTATAACTGTCAATGTTGTTCTAACTTGATGGACGTTCAACACCTTTTTTTTAGGAGCAGTATTGCGGTTTTCATTTGGCGTTGGTTGTATTTAGTATTCCAAAAAAAAATGCTTTCAACTAATTTATCTCTAAGTTGGCTTATAAGAAATTCGTTAGCTCTTATTCCATCATCTTTTAAAAACCCTATGACTNAAAAGAGTTCCCATATGGTAATTGCACCAAGCATTTGTCACTATTTATAAATTGTTTTGCTCAGCTGACTGCCTTTAGTGTGTAGAGAAGAGCAGCGCTCAAAATGTATCTTCTGCAATTAATTTGGGTTTTTTTTTTTGGCAGGTTGGTGGTATGGAGTTGTTGGTCATTTGGAGGTTTGTGACAGAAGTGAACATCGTTGCGGTTGTTATGATAACGGTACATGTTTTATCACTTTTACTTATATTTACTTTTCTTCATCAAAGCCTAAAGAATTTAAGAGGAAATACAACTTTCAATCCAGATATACAGGACTAGTTGCTATTTCATTAATTCATAAATTAAAAACTGTAACTCTTAAGAGTTTTTGCTTAAGGGAAAGCATTACCCGAAGCCTATGCTGAGTGATTGAAGCTCATTCTTTCCACTGTTTTCTTTACCGCAAACTCTTTGACAATCCTTCATCAGTGTCTTCTTGTAGTTAAACTCTAGGAAGTATCAATATGACAATTTCAAAGCCACAATGCCTTTTTCGCTGTTATCAATATTGGAAGTTTTCATTGCATACCACTTTATTCGTTTGTATTTACATATAGAACTCCTAAACTTTAACTTTTACATACTTCACCTTGTCTACGCATGAAAACTATATATTTCATTTCGTAGATGCTAAATTAGTGATTTTTATGTATAAATGTAAAATGTAAAGTTAATTTGTTATATATATATAAATATGTAATAATTTGGCAATCTCTGCATGTAAATGCCCCCTTTTTTCTGCTTGGCAGTTTTGTACAAGTTTGCTGACTATTAGATTCCATATTTTCGAAGTACAACATATGGCTATGAATCTCATTTCCGAGTCTTCTCAATGCAGACAACATTGTGCTAGAGTTCAACCATTACGCTCCTGGATCGAGATGGAGGAAGAAAATCATTAACCGAAATGAACATAGAGAAGATGGAAGCGAAGATGGTTTTTATGGAGGAATTAGGAAGGTTCAAAAGAAGGAAGATATCTTTGTGTGGAAGCAGTTCTGACCACCTGAAGTTCAGGACTAACTTCTACTCCCTTCTTCTCTCTTACACTTTTGACTCACTACAAGGTGGTAATCCTTGGACTAGTAAAATGGCATATCCACAGCAAGCGGGAGTTTGTTGATTTATGGTTGTTTCAGGTAGATTTCTATAATTTGAATGGATGACCGTGAAATCATAGTTGATGTAACTTAAATTTATTTGGGGTGGCTACAATTTTTTGGTAAATGTGATAGTAATTTTGTCATGAAAAAAATAACTATTTTTTCATCACAGATGTTTAGAAAGCAGTAAAAAAGCAGTGGTCATGCAAAGGTATGATACTAGCTTAAAAGAAAAGCAGTGAAAAAATTGCTTAAATTTTGGTTATTTATTTCAACTTTAATAAAAGTTGATTTATTTGGAGAAAAGTGTGATCTCTTCTCAAATTAATAAAATTATTGATATACTTGGTATTCCTACTAAATCTCTTCCAATAAATACCTTGGAGTGCCCAAATATAAAGGGAAGAGCCAATACATTATTTGATGATATTATTATGGAAGTGTGTAACATATTGGATAGTTGGGGCTTTCTATTGCCTTCCATGGGTGGTCGATTCACATTTATCAAAAGTGTTTTATGTTTTCTCCCTATGTATATTTTGAAATCAATTAATTTTAACTTAGCAATGTGTTTTAATTTGGAGCTAATCATTAATAAATTTTTCTAGGGTTATGATAACACTAAGACTTTTTTCTTATGGTCCTCTTGGAATAAAATGTGTTTGTCTATGGATGAAGGAGGGCTTTGGTGTATGTCTTTTTTTTATTTCGCTCAATGTTTCTTCATTAAACTTTGGTGGTCATTTCGTTTGGATTCTAGTTTGTGGGCCAAGTTCTTAACCTGAAAATATTTCCTTGATATTCCTCCTCATTAGCCATGTTTAAAAGTGGTGACTCCTTGGTTTGGAAAAGACTTTCTAAAGTGAACTGGGTGGCAGAGGCTTTCATTAAGGGGGGTTTCAAAAAAGGTTACACCTTTTTTTGGCAAGGAAATTGGCTTGGTTGAGGTTCATTAGACACCTTGCTTAATTCTCATCCTACATCTTCTGGAAATGTTCATAAAATCCTTAGAGATGGGTTGTGGAATGTCCAATTATTTCAAGTGTTCATTCCTCAATGTTTAGTTGATTTGGTCTCCCAATTAAAAATATTTAAGGACTTGGATGAAAAAATGTTATTTTCTGCTTCTGTTAATTGTCACTTTTTCTGCAAAGATGTATGGAATTTGTCTCGTATCAACGACGTGAAAAATAAGAATTTTAGGCCTTTTTGCGGTAAGGCTATTTCTTCATTTATCTTCATTTTATCTTGGAAGATTTTGCATATTTTCTTACCTCTGAATTTTAACCTTTAACATCGTGTTATATAATTAGCCTATAACTGTCAATGCTGTTCTAACTTGATGGACGTTCAACACCTTTTTGTTAGGAGCAGTATTGCGGTTTTCATTTGGCATTGGATGTATTTAGTATTCCAAAAAGAATGCTTTCAACCAATTTATCTCTAAGTTGGCTTATAAGAAATTCGTTAGCTCTTATTCCATCATCTTTTAAAAACCCTATGACTGGTGTTGTTTTATCTCTTACTGTGTGGTTTATTTGGAATGCTAGGAATCATTCCATGCAACGGAACATTAATATGGACCAATTTTCTTTCATCTTTAATGTTTCTCATAAAATTAATTTCTTGATGAAGGCCAACTTAACTAATCCTAATAGTTTTAAAGGCTTTCATAAAGCTTGGTCTACTTTTGTTCTTCATGATTTTGAAGCTTCTGACCCTTTCTTCATTAAGGTGAATTGATTTTGTCCTCAGATTGAATGGGTGAAATCAAATATAGATATTTTGGTATCTAAGATGACTTGGGGCTTTGGTGGTATTTTGAGGGATCATGAGGGTAACTTCTTTATTGCTTTTGAGGATCATCTTAAAAATTCCTCTGTAATCCATACATAATTTTTAGCTCTAAAAGAGATTTTGATCTTGGTTATTTCTCCTATTTACTGCAATGTGTGTTTAGAGTTAGATACTAAACAGACAGTGCAAATTTGTTCAAAATTTCATAAGAATGATATTACCATTTGTCCTATTTTCTATCTATTGCGCATGATTCCACATTTATTGAATTCTATTAAATATAGAATGTCGCATATTTTTAGGTAAGGTAACTCTTGAGTTGATTTATTGGCTAATTTGGGGTCCCGCCTTTAGAATTTCCAAATATCTTCTTATTATGAACTCAATAGACATATTAATGGAATGCTTAAATTTATTTATTATTTTTATTCTTGTCACCTTCTAATGGTTTGGATTCTTATTTCTTGCATGATAACATCACTATCTTGCTATTACAACCTTTAGTTCATTTCTTTTCTCCTTTTTTCCTTTTGAGTGATGTGCTTGTTTGTCATTTGTCTGTATTGGTGCACTTCCTTGTCCTTCCTCTATTGTTGGCATTATTACCAGTGTTGGGTTGGCCTTTCTCAGATAGTGTGGTTATTTTTTTCATTTTCGTTGTCCTTCGCTGCTTCTGGCTGTGTATTTATATATTTGCAGTTTGCTTCTTTTTTGTCAATGTATCGTGGGCTCCGTAGGCTTCTTTGCAGGTTTACTCATTCAGTGTTGGTTTCTATTAGTATTGCTCATTAAAATATTGTTTTTTGGTGTCTTTATACATTTAGTTGGCCATCATTTGGCATTCTTGGAACATATTTTGATCCCTTTTTGTTGAAAAATACTATCCTGGTATATCTAATGGTATGCTCTTTTTGGTTTATCCTTGTTAGCAACCATTGCTCCTTCAGATTTATTTAAGGTTTGGACTTAATTTAGTTTTTTTCCTCTTTTATTGCTTTATTCTCTTTTATGTCTTTACTATCTATTCTCTTAATTTGTTATCTTAGTTTCTTCTGATTATCTTCTTTGCTTTCATGTGTGGTTTGTTTCTACTTGTTATTAGCTTCTTGTAGGTTCTTACATTGATCATTTTTTGGCATTTTGGTGGATCTTTGTTGATCTCTTTTTCAGTGTTCTATTCTTTCTATATGTGTTTATTTTGGAGTTCATTTGAGTGGTTTGTATCTTTGGATGGAAGATTTCCTAGGTTTTCTTTAATGTGCGCTATACTTTACCTATAGTGGGCATCCTCCTACTAATCCTTGTACTATTTGTTTTTTATCAATAACATTCCCTCCGAGGGTTATAAGAAAAAATCAATATCCTAAAACACTAAATCAGATGATTCACAATGATTACTCTAGTCATACATATTTTTTTTCAATATTTAAGTTCCTCAACTTCTTGGAAACAGATAAACTTTGAATTGTTGGATTCGTCACATCGAATAATTTGATTTCATTATTATAATGCTAAATTTGTAATCATTTAGCATTCCAATTGATTGACCAAAATTTCAACATACTTCAAGTGTATTTAATTTTATTTGGACTCATGTTGAATCACTTTCGAGATATCAATGAGTTTTTCTTAACGAGATGCTCAGTTTTACTATAAAATTGTTCAAATTAGGGTTCAAATGATGTTGAATTTGATTTTAGAAAGATTCTAGCTCAAAATGCATCATGATTTTTTTAATGACAATTTAATCAAGATTCTTCAATAACAAATCCGTTATTATGACATTTGAGATTTGAGATGTTGTTAGTAAAAATAAAGGTAATGTTGACATCATTTTTGGATGTCACAACTGTAGGGTGTCAACCCGAGTAATTTATGGTGGTCTACGATTTATTCACAACATCCGATTGCTCAAGACACCCACCCGGAACTCTCTAGCACTTACTCAGATTAAGAAGCTAGGGTTGGAGGTGATTTTTCCTTACCAAGGGACCTGTCATCAGGAAGGTTCATTATGAATGTGAGATGTCCTTAGTGCTTAATTTAATAATTAGAAGTCCCCACATGTCCTTCTAGAGCCTCTCATGGCCAAGGGAAGTCATGGAATTCTCATATGCACACTACAGGAAAATTAGGGTTTGGGACACTGACCCGACCCTTAATTATGCAGATATTTGTGCTTCTTAATATTCCAAAAACTTGACCCAAGGTATTTTTAACGGCTAGTGAGAACAAATGAAGTATGACTAAAGAAATAATTTTCTCATTAGGGGTACTACACAAGTATATGTATCGTTTCAAATAATATAGAGTTTTTTTTAAAANTTATTTTTAACAGCTAGTGAGAACAAATGAAGTATGACTAAAAAATAATTTTCTCATTAGGGGTACTACACAAGTATATGTATCGTTTCAAATAATATAGAGTTTTTTTTAAAAATCTCAGTATCAATCCCACGAGGAAGCCGAAAACAAGTAAACAATAAAATGAAATACATGAATTTTGACTTTAAGAAAACTTTACTTAAGATTGTAGCATCTATCAAAAGATGAAAATTAAGTTTAATAAATTCTACAATATGCAAATAAAAGTAAATGTAATGACGTAAACAATATATATAAAGAGACTTTCTCCTTGCTAATAATTCATAATTAGTGTAAGATTTCTAAATTTGTTTGTAAGCTTAAATGTGGTATTATGATAAATAGGAGCATACCCATTTCTTTACTTTTTTTTGAATTGTGCAAAGAACATTGGCTAACCTCATGTTGGTGTCGGCAAGTATAGTAGTGATGGGTAGGTTCGGTCGCTCACTCATAGATTATAATAAATCCTACTAGTGACCCTTAGTTCCAATCTCTAGACCAAATTGATAAAAGAATCTAGCCTGTCACTCTACAAACATCAATTTTATGCTCNTGAAATTTTAGTCTTTCGGGACTATAAGCATCTTAACTAGTTTTAGCAAGACAAGTGGTCGATTTATAAAATAAATGAAGGACCGATAAAAATATCATCATGATTTTTAGGAATAAAAGAAGTTCTAAACAAACTCAAAATCACTTACTTAATTACTTCATATTGCAAGGAGAAATAAAAGAAAACTACTAACAAAGCATTGGGATAACAAATTAAAATATATTTATAAAACTCAAATCCAAAGTATAAAACTTAAGGACAAAGAAACAAATACTTAACTGGAATGTTCCCCCAAGCACTTCTTTGAGGTTCTCTGACTTCTCTGACTCCAACTGCACTTATAAGGCTTACAAACTCAGCAAATAACAAAGACTCACAAAAAAAAATTCTTACACTCTTAACACACTCACACACTATGAGACTATCTAATTCCGATCCCCTAGCCCTTTGGAATTAATCCATATTTATAATGCTTCAAAAATGACCAAGGGTTGCTTGAGACATCTCTTCAAAATTTGATCTCATTCAATAAATCTTCTATAAAGTAATCGTGATGCCTAGGAGCCCAACCGTCACACTTAGGTGCCAACTAATTTCTTTATCTAGCGCCTAGGCGTCAGTTTGGCTGGTTTGACACTTTTCTTTAATTTAGCCCATTTTGCTCCTTTTTGATGTATTTTTCCTCTTTTTTACTCTTAAACTTTTTTGTTGCACCTGCAACCAAAAATATAAAAATATCCTTCATTAAGGCATAATGTCCTAAAAAATTAAGCATAAAATATCCATAAAAAATAGGCAATTTTAAGGTGGTTCATGTCCCCCAAACTTAAACGTTATTTGTCCTCAAATAATGTTTCTTTCTATTTATAAAAAGTATAACTTATGGAAGCAAGTTTTACTTGAAGATTTCTATCATTTTTCTTATATAATAGCAATATTGAAACTTTAGAAAAAAATTTTAAATAACATAGGTTAAAACAAGAATGTAAAAATATTTAGTAGTTAAGTTTAAGAATTCTGATTTCTTATTTATTTCAGGAATGATTGTAATTTGTCATAATAAAGAGACTTCTAAAAATTAGATGAAAAATAATATCAATATAACTTTACTAGTAAGTGACCGACGTCTTTTTATATTCTTAAAAATATAAGATAAATATGGACGTAATAAATATTTAGTAATTGTAAACTCATACTTATCAACGCAAGTATACGTATCGTTCAAGTAATATAGGGCTCTAATGGAGTCCTAGATATCGATTCCACAGGGAATGGTTTAGAACTGCGAACTAAGATTTTAGAAAATCATTACTTTAATCGCAACAACAAAGTTCAATTTGCTTATCTATCACTAATAGGCAATTGAAATAAATATATAATTTTAATAACTAATAAATAACTAATTATAATAATGACAATTTAAACGTGATATTCAATATATAAGAAAGCATCCTTCTCCTTGTCAAGAAATTATAGTGAATGGATAAAGTAATTGGTTCAAATTATATTGTGCGAAATAGGAGCATACCTATTCTTTATCCTTTGGTCCAGGCATAAAGAACATTGACTAATCCTACGCTTGTTTACTAAATCTGCGGCTAGGCTGTGAGGATATTGGCTCTCACTTTGGAGCTCCCACAAGCCCCTCCCCTGAGGGCTAACATCTACACTCCAGCACCCAAACGATATGACTGAATTGGGGATTATAGTCTGTCACTCTAAATTCTCAAATTCTACGCTCAATAATATTATTTTCCTATTTATTTGCACCCAACTTCCAAGGGCTTTGACCTCCCTGAATCTTTGATGTAANATGCTCATATTATTTTGTTTTTTTTCCCTTGCATGCCCGAAACAATTTATAAACAAATGAGCTTCGTTAATGAATCTATTTTGATGTCCAGATTGTGAATATGACCTTAAACTTTAAAAATTATTTACTTAACTCAAGGATATGAATGTCTGATCGAACATCAAATCGAAAAAATAAGGGTTAATTTTTTTTTCATTTTTTGGACTAGGTTTTGGGTAGAAATTATGTTTCGTGCGTTTGGTTGCAGACCTCTGGCGGAACGGACGAATGCGTCGTAGACTTTCTTGAATTTGCGAAACTGCTCTGATACTGCAGTTTTGATTTATAAATTATTGAACATTCATGCAGTTTTGTCTGTGTATAAATCTCTAACTTTGCTCGGTATGAGATAATGAGAAATAAAAATTCTTTAGTTCGGCTAATCTAATGTTGTGTGCCCCCAAACGTAAGCTATTGATAGAGCAACATCTTTGAAGCTCGCAAGTCCTCTCAGGTCACGGGTTTGAATCCGTCTCTGGCAAGTTTCTCGGTAGTGAGAGCGGTCCTCGAATAGTTAGGCACATGAGGGTGGCTAAGAGCTCGTATAATATCCTACGACCATTCCTTATATATATACATGCTTTCACAACAAATAATTAAATCAAAATTTTGAATAAAATTATAATACATAACAATTACGTAGATCAAAATTTTATATAAGACTAAAAAGAATTATAAAAACTACAAACTTTCTTTCGAACAACATCAAGTGTATAAAAAATATTATACAACATGAAAAAAAGGGTATTTTAGAGATTTATACACAAACAACAATTCAAAAATGAATTTTTTAAATAGAACTTTTGGTTCTGAAACAACTATTTTTACAACAGCAAATTTTCTACAACTTTTGAAATAATAATTCATATTGCCACAAATGTCCCAACACAATAAATGTTGAATAGTTCAATGGTTCAAATAGCCTAATAAATATATAAATTATTTAAATAAAATTTAAATAAACTAATATTGATATAGTCAATATATAATAATTCAATATAAGACGATAATTTTGAGTTTTTTTCTACAATTTTAAAAATAAAAAATTTAAATTATGATAAATTTTCTATGTTTAACTCAAACATCTTATTTTTGATCATTCAATCAAAATTATAAAATTAAATTGAAATATTATTTTAAATGATTAGTCTTTTAGAAACCGAGTCGTTTCACTAGTTCACCTCTTCAACCCCAATTAAGACCGGTTCAATCATGGCCCCCATATAAAAATGATTCTAGGCTTCGGCCGAATGGCTAGTTGGCCATTGAACTGGTTCAATCCTGATCCAATTATAGGTCTATTTACTTACATTTAAAATTAAGTTTAGATATATACATACATATTTTTTATCCGTAGTACATGGGTAAAAACTAAAATTTTTTGTTCACATAGAAATTAAGAAAGATTTGAATGAGATGTACGCGTCTTCTATAGTTACTAAAAAATATAATTTTTTTTAATATTAGTAGATGTCATTTTTTAAGCAAAATAGTCGTTTTCGAATCTCCAGATTTTTTACAAGGAAAGTCTGATATTGACTTTCTTAGACTATAAACTAAGCCTTCGGACATCCGTAAAATGACATAATTACGTGTAGTCTTGAAAGACTTGCCATATGTCATGATCAACAAGAATTATTTTACGAATATTATGCATCCATCTAATTAATGACTATTTATGTTACCCTTGTGCAAGGCCGGCCGTTGATGTAAAATTGTAATTCAATTCAAAATTATTTGAAATATAATTGAGGAAAGAAAAAAATGTTAGAGACGAAATTTGTACTATATCAAATCTATAAAAATATTATGGTGAAATTGATATGAGAAGAAATATTATATAAAGATGAAATATATATATACATATATATATATTAATTATGAAAATATTTTCATGATATTATAAAATTATTAGGAGGAAATATTATTACAACACTATCGTAATTTCATTAATTTATTATTTGTACGTACACATCATTTGAGCTGTCCGTTCGCTAACCTAATCCTAACCATCTCTCAACTACCAAATACAACGCTCCCCTCATAAAACCCAACAATCCCTTCCAAAGAACATAGCTTCAGTTTGAGTTCCGAACGTGGCTCTTACCGAAGCCCTTCCTTCCCTTCGTTCTCCACATGAAGCCATTCTTCCCTTCATGGGTCTACGAACTTGCGCTTCTCGCAGCCTTGCTCTGCCAGGAAGCCACACACCGCTCTTTCGAGTGGGTCAAAAACCAGAGCATCTCCAACCTCAGAACTCCTCCGGCCATGCCTTTTAGAAGAGGCCTCTCATTGGAGGCTGAAGTCGAGCGCGAAGCAGCTCAGCCCTCTTTGCCGAAGATGAAGATGCTTGATCTGCCAGAACTAGCCATTGATTGCATTTTGGAAAAGCTTTCACCAGCCGAGCTCTGCAAAATGTCTGGTGTTTGTAGAGATTTGAGGGAAATGTGCACCAGTGATCATTTATGGAAGAGGCATGTGATGGAGAAGTGGAGCAGAGTAATAGGGGAAGCGGCGTGGAGGAAGTGGGAGCTGCAGGATAAGTTAAGGAGGAACCTTTATGTCGGAGATGAAAGTGGAGGAGTCAGTTCGATGGGGTGGATGGAGTGGCTGGGTTGTGTGTGGCCTCTTGCATGGCTTAAGCGCAGGATTGAAGGAGGAAGAAAGCTCAAGAGCATTATGACGGTTGACTCTCTCTTTTCATTCTATCTGGCGCTTGAGAGTGGCAGATTCTCTTTTCCAGCTCAGGTTTACAATCGCCAGGTATTGATTGATAAACGCGATTCTGCTTCTTTATTCATGTTTTAGCTGCCACTCTTTTGTACGTTTTCAAATGTGATTACTTCATCGGTATGGTGTTCTTGTACTAATTTCATGTCTTTTATTGGTCTTCTTTTACAGAATAGAAATGCTGGGTTTTTGTTGTCATGTTACGATGCGNAGTTGTGTGTGGCGTCTTGCATGGCTTAAGCGCAGGATCGAAGGAGGAAGAAAGCTCAAGAGCATTATGACGGTTGACTCTCTCTTTTCATTCTATCTGGCGCTTGAGAGTGGCAGATTCTCTTTTCCAGCTCAGGTTTACAATCGCCAGGTATTGACTGATAAACGCGATTCTGCTTCGTTATTCATGTTTTAGCTGCCACTCTTTTGTACGTTTTCAAATTAGATTACTTCATCGGTATGGTGTTCTTGTACTAATTTCATGTCTTTTATTGGTCTTCCTTTACAGAATAGAAATGCTGGGTTTTTGTTGTCATGTTACGATGCGGAGATTAGTTACAATTCTCGCACAAACAAGTTCTATGCCAGGTATGAAGCAAACAATAATTTTCTCCTTCCTGATAATTGTCATGAAAGGGAAATGATTTAGTTTTCTTGCTCTGTTAAAGCTTTAGGATAAGAGGGAGAGGATAATTTATTTGGTGGCTTTTGTTTCTTATTTAATAGGTATCCACCTCATGGTAAAAAAGTTCCAGCAATAGAGGAAGTGACATGGGACAGAGTAAGAGCTCCTATTGGTACTTCGGCTCATGATCTTCACATTTCAGACTGCTTAACTGAACTGAATCCTGGTGATCATATTGAGGTTCAGTGGAGAAGGAGCAAAGAGTTCCCATATGGTAATTGCACCAAGCATTTGTCACTATTTATAAATTGTTTTGCACAGCTGACTGCCTTTAGTGTGTAGAGATGAGCAGCGCTCAAAATGTATCTTTTGCAATTAATTTTGGTTTTTTTTTTGGCAGGTTGGTGGTATGGAGTTGTTGGTCATTTGGAGGTTTGTGACAGAAGTGAAAATCGCTGCGGTTGTTATGATAACGGTACATGTTTTATCACTTTTACTTATATTTACTTTTCTTCATCAAAGCCTAAAGAATTTAAGAGGAAATACAACTTTCAATCCAGATATACAGGACTAGTTGCTATTTCATTAATTCATAAATTAAAAACTGTAACTCTTAAGAGTTTTTGCTTAAGGGAAAGCATTACCCGAAGCCTATGCTGAGTGATTGAAGCTCATTCTTTCCACTGTTTTCTTTACCGCAAACTCTTTGACAATCCTTCATCAGTGTCTTCTTGTAGTTAAACTCTAGGAAGTATCAATATGACAATTTCAAAGCCACAATGCCTTTTTCGCTGTTATCAATATTGGAAGTTTT
>JXCR01148092.1:45608-108956 GCA_002079205.1 Phalaenopsis hybrid cultivar
ATATAAAATCAAAGTCATACAAACTACAACAAGTAAATAACTTATCTCTAATTTCTCCCCAAGAACACTCCTCGAAGTTCCTCTGAATCTTTTCCTTTATTTATAGCACACAGAATTCCTCTTCAAAGTAGCAAGGAGGAAGAAATCTCTCACTTTCCCTCCACTCTTACAATCTCTCGAAGAATTCCTCACACTTTTTACACTCTAACAAACACTAATGGAACCTTTCTAACCCTCAAGAACGCTAGACTCCCTTCCAACCCCCTTTCAAAAAAATTCAAGTAATTGAATTAACTCTGTAGCCATAAGATTATCTAGTCATCACGTTTAAGAATTCTAGTTTTCTATTCATTTCAAGAATGACTATATGTTGCAATATTAAGTCACTTAGATTATCCAAAAGATATGAACTTTATGAGATCTCTACTAGTAAAAGACTTATTCTATAAATATAAGTTCAGGAATGTATTTAGGTTTTCCCTTTTGTAGGTCCAGTGAAGCCAATTTTTGATTAGGCATTTCCTCAAACTTCTCCTCACTTCCATGTTAATTTTCTTTTTTTTTTTCTCTTTTTCATTTAGATTGCTTTCAATCCTATATATTTTTCTTTTCTTTGCAGGGATTGTTTTCAATCCTTTCTTTTTTCTTTTTCAAGTGAGGATTACTATATCTGGATAGCCTTTAATGATTTTGAACTTCACTTTTCTTTCCCTAAATTTGAAACTCAAAGCATTCCTTTACCTTATAAATATTTCATAGTTTTTACATCATTGAGCCCCAATCTTTTCTTCTCAAATGAATTTCCAGATTCTTAATACTTCAAAATATAGTTTTTTTTACTTTAAATAGTTAACTATAATCTTATTCTCTTATACTAAATATCTTAAGTTACAAAATTAATTTTCATTACAAAAATATTTCTTTAAGTCTACCATAATATTTAAATAGCTACAAAAATATAGTTACTTGAATGAAATTCACTACATAAAATCATATAAATAATATTTAAAAATATTGAAATAGAGGACATCTAATAGTTAACCTTTTTCTTCCCTCCCCAAAACTTAAATTTTTAAATATGAAATAATACAGGTGGAAAGAAAAACTATAAATATAAATCATACCTAAGTATTTTAGTCATTTTCATCATTCTAAAATTTTTGCAAGCCTTCTCAAAATTTCAACTTCGTCTGGTTTGTAATATTAGGAGCTTTCTACACATATAAATCATTAAAGTGATTTCTGGGTAATGAAATTTTAAAAGAAGTATAAAACTAAAACATTAAACAAACACAACATTTTCTAACACAACCACAATACTAAAAAAAATAATTAAAATTAAAATGCAAAAATAAAAATCACATTATTACAATCCACAATACTACTCAACATCTATTAAACTACACATGCACATTTAACTATAACACTAACTTTATAACAAAAATTAAAATTATCCAAGTATAAAAAATAATAAAACTGAAAGTCCAAATACATAAGCATCCATTTCTATTACAAAAAGATTACAAAAATAAAAGTACAAATATAAGTACATCAATTCACAAATATCAAAATCTCAAGCTATATCTTCATCGCCTTTATCAGCAAGTGGATTGGGATGATACTGAGTATATCGGGGGCACTCAAAAAAAGTAACATCAGGCTCACCTCTGTATTGTCGGGCCTGAGCTTCATAATAAGCTACCTCAAAATCTGAATGCCTTTGAAGGTACTCGCTATCGTAATCATGTCGACGATCTAAACCTCCGATGATTTCATTTATTAATTCGATGTTTTTCCAATGCAAGGTCAACTTATTCATTAAATCAGAGAGGGTAGGGGAACTAGAAGGTGGAAGGTCATAATTTGTAGAGGGGACATCTCTACTAGTAGAAGGTTCTTGACTTCTACTCCCAGTTCTCTATTTCGGATTCATAAGTCTTCAAATTAGCCTTACTAATGGGTTTCATAGGGTAAACCCATCATTCATCTCCAAATTCTACTCCAGAAAGTTTACAAATTGTATAAATAAGTTCAGGATGTCCTATCAATCTCTACTCCAGAAAGTTTGCAAATTGTATAAATAAGTCTAGGATGTCCTAGACCTCCACTAGTCTCACTCTTTGTCGTAGTCAATATATTCTTAAGAATAATTCTCCCCACATTTATAGTTCTATTATTTTGAATACAGAAATTCAGAATAGCTCTATCTCTAGTTACCTCACTATGGTGATAGGTCGGTAACAGAGTAGAGGAAATGAAATAGTACCACGCCTTAGAGGTGACATTCAACATGGAAGCATAAAAATTTACGCGTTCTCATTGTTTAATCTTCCACGTTCCTTTTCCATCAGTGAGAAAGTTGATCACATCATTCAGGGGGTCTTCCATCGTACTAAAGGATTCATAATGACAACTATAAGAATCGGGGACTTCATAAAAAGTGTTGATGCGGGCGGCAGTAAACTCAACAGGAAATCCATGCACTTGAACGATTCCGTCATCAGAATAAATTACATTGGTGTAGACCTCCTTCACAACATTTGCATCAGCTTTATTGATGGTGTAACAAAAGTTTTCCCACCTCCGCTCGGCAATAACTCGTTCAATTTCTCCTCCCAGACTCTTAAAAACTCGATCGTGTATGCTCTTTTTCCCTTTAAATATAGAAGTAAACTTTGTTTGAGCCATCGCATTGACGAAGCGAGACTCGTCGAACTCAACCCGTCTCTTTTGACGTGGAGTCATTTCAATCTAATCAAATTATAGAAAAATTCCAAAAATTACTTCAAATATGAAAATCATGGCTTCCTATAGTAATTCTAAGAGTTCAACACTAAGATCCATGAATTTCTTCCCAAATTTTCTTCACATTTTCACATTTTTCAGATCTCCTCAATGTGGAAGAAATCCATGGTGAAAATCAAATATTTTTAGCTTGGAGTGAAGCTCTTACTTAGAGACGATAAAATTCAGTGTAAAAAAAGCCTTGAAATCGCCTCCCAATCAAAAATCTTTCAAGCCCTAGTTTGAATATGACATTTTTAGGAGGAAGGGGATGATGAATAGTGGCAGTTTACTGGTCAAAATTACAGTTAAAGGTGTTTTTTTGTGAGCTCGCCGTCGGCAGGGTTGATGCCGCCATCGGCGCGCCCTATTGGAATTTAAATCTTAAGCCTCAGGGAAATCTCGTCGCCGGTGGCGTCGACTGTGCCGTCAGAGGGCTCTATTGATTTTGTCCAAATTCTATATTTTCGCAATTTCAATCAATTCCAAGCCTTAACGACATCTTTTTAATCATTATAGACATAATTTTATGTGACTAAATGATGTACTTAGCACATATAAACTTTCACAACACAAAACATCACATTTATATATAAATTCCAAGATGTACAATGTACATTACGTAACACACCTAAGTTTGGTATTTTCTCAACCTTAATACATTAATTCAACGTTGCAATCCAAGTCACAAGACTCAAAACGCTGTAAACAAAATAACCTATGCTTAGTCTCAACTTTATAGAGATCTAAAAGCATAATTCCGAAGCAAAGAAAAAGTTCAAATTAAAATACATAGACAGATAGGTAGTAATATAAATCTACTAATCTTCAGACTCAGTACTCGATTCTCCTCTGAGATCACATTGCGCATGAATGAAGAGTATGTAGAAGGGTCGGAATGGAAATTCTTCAGTGGAATCCTCTTCTATTAACTTCATCCTTCTCATCAGTCGTATCAGGCTATCTTTTAAATGTCCAGAGTGATCAAAATGTTCCTTCATCCTTCAGTCTAGATGATCGAAGAAATCAGAGATATTATTAATCGCATTCATGACATTTTGTACCTCCTTCTCTAATTTCTTGATTTGGCATAGGATCACCAGAGACTTGTTAGGGACTAAGGGTTGAATTGGCAGTGAATTTTGAGATTATTGATCTACTGTAATGGCCATGTCATTTTCATCTTAAAAAAATGAGAATCTCTCAGTTCGATCCAAAGGCTTCCAAGGTAGCAGTACATTTTCCCAATTTTCATAAGACACTGAGAACTGACTGCAAAGTGAAAAAATTGTGGAGGGGTGTCCAAGCCCATATGTTGATCCATGAACAATCAGGCCCAAAACCGACTTCATAATTTTTGATCCAATTTCGATCGGCAGTCCCCTTTGAATGCAGTAATTCAAAATGGCACTTTCTTTAGAAACTTTACCGTTCTTCATTATTGGTAACAGTTTTGCAGAAATGAAAAAGTGCCAATGTTTCAAAATGGGATTCAGGAGTATCGCAGAAAAACTAACATACCCGTTTTCTCTTGTTTCTCAGTCGTCAGTTTCGTCCGTTAAATATTGATAAATTTCATTCATCTGGTTTCTTGTCGGGACGAAATTGGAATAGTGGCAAACAAGAACATTCTCTATCATGTATAATTCGTTGATCCATGCAGGAGTGAAAGTGATCCATCTTCCTCGAACATAAACAATTCTTTGGTTGTTCCCATGTAAATTTGCATAGAATTCTTTTACCACAAAAACCCTCACAGCGGCGGTAGTGTAGCACAGCACTTCCTATCTTCGCCGCACTATCGTTTTTTCAATATCCATCGTGGGATTATTCATCGTGGGATTATTCAATCCACAATTTACGAATTCTTGTTCCTTGATCAATCATTTCTTCGTCAGTAACTTGTTGAAGATTCATTGCGCTTCCGCACTAATAAACTTTCGCTGATTGAAAACTTGCATTCTGGGATTATCAAGGGAATTGGACGCCATAGAAATGAAATTGGTGGAGTTTCACTTCTTTTTTGGAGGGAAAATATGAATTGAGAATCAAATTTTTGAGTTTAAAAGGACAATTCCCGCCCAAAAATCGCTAAAGACCGCCATTTGAACCCAAGTAACCGCCAATTTGCCGGTCTCACCGTCGGCATGGTCAAGGGCGCCGTCGGCAAGCCTCTGTATTAATTTTGTCTGGACTCTCGGGAAAAACCCACCGTCGGCGGCGTCGAGGGCGCCATCCGCGTCCAAGGCAAAATTTTCACAGTTTCGCTCTGGTCCGAATGCGTTCCAATTTTTCTTTATGGATCCATTTTTTAAAATATTTCAAGGGTAAATAAGAGTAGTAAGGCTTAATACTACCACATACTAACGATAATTTCAAATAAAAGCTACTATAATCACGATAAAAGTAAAGATAAGTATGAGTTACCTCCCGTAAAGCGCTTGGTTTAATGGCGTCAGCCCGACCTATTCAGGTGTCATTCAGGTTGACTGATCATTAAAACCTCTTTAAAATTTACTCTTTTACCCTCATAATATGGTTTTAATCTGTGTCCATTTATTTTGAATCTATTTCCTGTCTTCTGATCTTCAATTTCAACAGCTCCATAAGTATAAACTTGAGCCACAGTAAAGGGTCCTAACCAACGAGACTTCAATTTCCCAGGAAATAACTTCAGCCTAGTGTTGTAAAGTAAAACTTCTTGTCCTGGTTCAAAGTTCTTCTGGTTAATCTTTTGATCATGCCATAACTTTAATTTTTCCTTATAATTTTTGTCGTTATCATAAGACTCATTTCTTAATTCTTTCAATTCATTTCGTTGTAACAATCTATTCTTACCAGCATCTTTCAAATTATAATTGAATTCTTTAATCCCCAATATACTTTATGCTCCAATTCTACTAGTAAGTGTCAAGTCTTTTAAAAAATTAATCTGTAAAGAGTCATTCTAATAGGAGTTTTATAAGCAGTCCTGTAAGCCCATAATACGGTATCCAGTCTAGTGGACCAATCTATTCTACTAGGGTTTACAGTCTTTTCAAGTATTTGTTTAATCTCTCTATTAGAAACTTTAGCTAACCCACTGGTTTGAGGTTGATAGACAGTACAGGTTTGATGAATAATATTAAATTTTTCTGCCAATCTCTGAATATATTTATTCCTAAAATGGGACCCTCCGCTAGTGATAATCATTCTAGGCATTTCATATCTAGTGAAAATATTTTTCATTAAAAACCTTAAAACACTTTTAGCGTCACAACGAGGTAAATCTTGTGCTTCAATCCACTTTGAAACATAGTCTAACAGTTAATATATATAAGTTCCCAAATGAAGGAATAAATGGTCCCATTAAGTCTAATCCCCAAACATCAAAGATCTCAACTTCTAACATGAAATTTAGAGACATTTCATTTCTTCTAGATACANATTGTCTTGAGATTTGTGAAATGGTAATTTGAATTGGTTGAGCCACGAAAATGTTAAAGAAATTGTGATGATCTTTTCACTTCGATCTTAATTTAATTTCAATCTGGCCAATTGATTTGTTAAAATATGTTGAGTTTTACAACTAAAGTGAAGATTACCAATCTGGCCAATTAATTTGTTAAAATATGTTGAGTTTTACAACTAAAGTGAAGATTACACAATCTGGTCAATTGATCTGTTAAAATATGTTGAGTTTTACAACTAAAGTGAAGATTACATCTCAAGAATTGGGAGGTCAAAGCCCTTAGAAATTGGGTGCAAATAAATAGGGAAATGAAATTATCGGGCATAGAATTGGAGATTTGGGGAGGTCAAAGCCCTTGGAAGTTGGGTGCAAATAAATAGGGAAATAATATTATCGGGCATTGGAGGTCAAAGCCCTTGGAAGTTGGGTGCAAATAAATAAGGAAATAAAATTATCGGGAGTAGAATTGGAGATATTTGATTTGTTAAAATATGTTGAGTTTTACAACTAAAGTGAATATTACATCCAAGATTCAGGGATAAATTTGTTAAAATATGTTGAGTTTTACAACTAAAGTGAAGATTACATCCAAGATTCAGGGAGTAATTTGTTAAAATATGTTGAGTTTTACAACTAAAGTGAAGATTACATCCAAGATTTAGGGAGGTTAAGCCCTTGGAAGTTGGGTGCAAATAAATAGGGAAATAATATTATCGGGCATAGATTTGGAAACCTTGGAAGTTGGGTGCAAATAAATAGGAAAATAATATTATCGGGCGTAGAATTGGAGATTGCATTGGAAGTTGGGTGAAAATAAATAAGGAAATAATATTATCGGGCGTAGAATTGGAGATTTTAGAGTGACGAAAGTTGGGTGCAAATAAATAGGGAAATAAAATTATCGGGCGTAGAATTGGAGATTTTAGAGTGAAAAGTTGGGTGCAAATAAATATGGAAAAAAAATTATCGAGCGTAGAATTGGAGATTTTAGAGTGACAGACTAAAATCCCCAATTTGGTGCAAATAAATAGGGAAATAAAAATTATCGAGCGTAGAATTGGAGATTTTAGAGTGGATGACTAAAATCCTCAATTAGGTCCTATCGTTTGGGTGCTGAAGTGTAAATGTTAGCCCTCAGGCGAGGGGAACGTTGGAGCTCCGAAGTGAGAGCCAGTATCCTCCCAGCCTAGCCGCAGATTCAGTAAACAAGCGTAGGATTAGTCNACTGAATAGATCATCACAATTTCTTAAATATTTTCATGGCTTCACCAATTGAAATCACCATTTCACAAATATCTAGATAAGGAGAAAGACAGAGAAAACTACTGAGATCTCATGGGAAAAACACAGCAAAACTTGAAATTCATATATAAAATCAAAGTCATACAAACTACAACAAGTAAATAACTTATCATAATTTCTCCCCAAGAAAACTCCTCGAAGTTCCTCTGAATCTCTTCCTTTCTTTACAGCACGGAAAAACACAACAAAACTAGAAATTCATATATAAAATCAAAGTCATACAAACTACAACAAGTAAATAACTTATCTCTAATTCAATTCATATATGAATCAGACCATACAAACTAGTCATACAAACTATAACAAGTAAATAACTTATCTCTAAATTTCTCCCCAAGAACACTCCTCGAAGTTCTTTGAATCTCTTCCTTTCTTTACAACACACAGAATTCCTCTTCGAAGTAGCAAAGAGGAAGAAATCTCTCACTTTCCCTCCACTCTTACAATTGTGAATCTCTTCCTTTCTTTACAACACACAGAATTCGTCTTCGAAGTAGCAAGGAGGAAGAAATAATCTCTTCCTTTCTTTACAACACACAGAATTCCTCTTCAAAGTAGCAAGGGGGAAGAAATCTCATTTTCCTTTATTTATAGCACACAGAATTCCTCTTTGAAGTAGCAAGGAGGAAGAAATCTCTCACTTTCCCTCCANAGGGAAAACACAATAAAACTCGGAATTCATATATAAAATCAAAGTCATACAAACTACAACAAGTAAATAACTTATCTCTAATTTCTCCCCAAGAACACTCCTTGAAGATCCTCTGAATCTCTTTCTTTCTTTACAGCACACGGAATTCCTTTTCGAAGTAGCAAGAAGGAAGAAATCTCTCACTTTTCCTCCACTCTTAAAATCTCTTGAAGAAATTCTCACAATTTATACATACTAATGGAATCTCTCTAACCTCCAGGACCTCTAGCACACTATCTCCCTCCTTATTTTTTGGCCAAAATGTTCTTTTAAAGTTGTAGATGAGCTTTCCCAAGAGTTTCCTAAGCATCCCTTCAAAATTTGGCCTTATCCAAAGCTTGAGTAGGCATTAACCGTCAATCTCACCGTCGGTGGGCTTTTAGAGAATTTTTGTCCTGTAGTCTCGGGAAAATCTCGCCGTCAGCGGTGTCGAGGGCGTCGTCAGCGGCCTAGTTCAAATCTTCACATTTTGGTCCTTTTCGCTCCAAATTTGCTCCTTTTTACATCTTTNTAACAAACACTAATGGAACCTTTTTAACCCTCAGGAACTCTAGACTCCCTTCCAACCCCCTTTCAAAAAAATTCAAGTAATTGAATTAACTCTATAGCCACAAGATTATCTAATCATCAAGTTTAAGAATTCTAGTTTTCTATTCATTTCAAGAATGACTATATGTTGCAATATTAAGTCACTTAGATTATCCAAAAGATAGGAACTTTATGAGATCTCTACTAGTAAAAGACTGATTCCATAAATATAAGTTCAGGAATGTATTTAGGTTTTCCCTTTATGTAGGTCCAGTGAAGCCAATTTTTGATTAGGCATTTCCTCAAACTTCTCCTCACTTCCATGTTATTTTTCTTTTTTTTCTCTTTTTCATTTAGATTGTTTTCAATCTTATATATTTTTCTATTCTTTTCAGGGATTGTTTTCAATCCTTTCTTTATTCTTTTTCAAGTGAGGATTACTATATCTGGAAAGCCTTTAATGATTTTGAACTTCACTTTTCTTTCCCTAAATTTGAAACTCAAAGCATTCCTTCACCGTATAAATATTTCATAGTATTTACATCATTGAGCCCCAATCTTTTCTTCTCAAATGAATTTCCAGATTCTTAATACTTCAAGTTGAGCCCCAATCTTTTCTTCTCAAATGAATTTCCAGATTCTTAATACTTCAAAATATAGTTTCTTTACTTTAAATAGTTAACTATAATCTTATTCTCTTATACAAAATATCTTAAGTTACAAAAATCTTACTTTAAATAGTTAAATATAATCTTATTCTCTTATACTAAATATCTTAAGTTACAAAATTAATTTTCATTACAAGAATATTTCTTTAAGTCTACCATAATATTTAAATAGCTACAAAAATATAGTTACTTGAATTAAATTCACTACATAAAATCATATATATAATTTTTGAAAATATTGAAATAGAGGACATCTAATAGTTAACATTTTTCTTCCCTCCTCCAAACTTAATTTTTTAAATATGAAATAATGCAAGTGGAAAGAAAAACTATAAATATAAATCATACCTCAATATTTTAGTCATTTTCATCATTTTGAAATTTTTGCAGGCCTTCTCAAAATTTCTACTTCGTCTGGTCTGTAATATTAGGAGCTTTCTACACATATAAATCATTAGAGTGATTTTTGGGTAATGAAATTTTAAAAGAAGTATAAAACTAAAACATTAAACAAACCCAACATTTTGTAACACAACCACAATACTAAACAAAATAATTAAAATTAAAATGAAAAAATAAAAATCACATTATTACAATCCACAATACTACTCAACATCTATTAAACTACACATGCACATTTAACTATAACACTAACTTTATAACAAAAATTAAATTTTACAAGTACAAAAAATAATAAAATTGAAAGTCCAAATACATAAACATCCATTTTTATTACAAAAAGATTACAAAAATAAAAGTACAAATATAAGTACATCAATTCATTCAATATCAAAATCTCAAGCTATATCTTCATCGCCTTAATCAACAGGTGGATTGGGCTGATACTGAGTATATCGGGGGCACTAAAAAAAAGTAGCATTAGGCTCACCTCTGTATTGTCGGGTCTGAGCTTCATAATAAGCTACCTCAAAATCTGAATGCCTTTGAAGGTACTCGCTATCGTAATCATGTCGACGTTCCAAACCTCCGATGATTTCATTTATTAATTTGATGTTTTTCCACTGCAAGGTCAACTTATTCATTAAATCAGAGAGGATAGGGGAACTAGAAGGTGGAAGATCCTAACTTGTAGAGGGGACATCTCTACTAGTAGAAGGTTCTTGACTTCTACTCCTAGTTCTCCATTTCTCATGGGATTCATAAGTTATCAAATTATCCTTACTAATGGGTTTCATAGGGTAAACCCATTCTTCATCTTCAATCTCTACTCCAAAAAGTTTGCAAATTGTATAAATAAGTCCAGGATGTCCTAGACCTCCACTAGTATCACTCTTTGTCGTAGTCAATATATTCTTAAGAATAATTCTCCCCACATTTATAGTTCTATTATTCTGAATACAGAAATTCAGAATAGCTCTATCTCTAGTTACCTCACTATTGTGATAGTTCGGTAACAGAGTAGAGGAAATGAAATAGTGACACGCCTTAGAGGTGACATTCAACATGGAAGCATAAAAATTTACCCGTTCTCATTTTTTAATTATCCACATTCCTTTTCCATCAGTGAGAAAGTTGATCACATCATTCAGGGGGTCTTCCATCGTACTAAAGGATTTATAATGACAGCTATAAGAATCGGGGATTTCATAAAAAGTGTTGATGCGGGCGGTAGTAAACTCAACAAGAAATCCAAGCACTTGAACGATTCCATCATCAGAATAAATTACATTGGTGTAGACCTCCTTCACAACATTTGCATCAGCTTTATTTATGGTGTAACAAAAGTTTTCCCACCTCCGCTCGGCAATAACTCATTCAATTTCTCCTCCCAAACTTTTACAAACTCGATCGTGTATGCTCTTTTTCCCTTTAAATTTAGAAGTAAACTTTGTTTGAGCCATCGCATTAAAGAAGCGAGACTCGTCGAACTCAACCCGTCTCTTTTGACGTGGAGTCATTTCAATCTAATCAAATTATAGAAAAATTCCAAAAATTACTTCAAATATGCAAATCATGGCTTCCAATAGTAATTCTAAGAGTTCAACACTAAGATCCATGAATTTCTTCTGAAAATTTCTTCACATTTTCACATTTTTGAGATCTCCTCAATGTGGAAGAAATCCATGGTGAAAATCAAATATTTTTAGCTTGGAGTGAAGCTCTTACTTAGATATGATCAAATTCGGTGTCAAAAAGCCTTGAAATCGCCTCCAAATCAAAAATCTCTCAAGCCCTAGTTCGAAAATGACGTTTTTAGGAGGAAGGGGATGATGAATAGTGGTAGTTTACTGGTCAAAATTACAGTTAAAGGTGTTTTTTGTGAGCTCACCGTCGGTAGGGTCGATGTCGCCATCGGCGCTCCCTATTGAAATTTAAATCTTAAGCCTCGGGAAAATCTCATCGTCGGTGGCGTCGACGACGCCGTCAGAGGGCTCTACTGATTTTGCCCAAATTCTAGATTTTCGCGATTTCGATCAATTCCAAGCCTTAACAATATCTTTTTAATCATTATAGACATAATTTTACGTGACTAAATGATGTACTTAGCACATATAAACTTTCACAACACAAAACATCACATTTATATATAAATTATAAGGTGTACAATGTACATTACATAACACACCTAAGTTTGGTATTTTCTCAATCTCAATACATTAATTCAACGTCGCAATCCAAGTCACAAGACTCAAAACGCTGTAAACAAAATATCTTATGCTTAGTCTCAACTATAAAGAGATCTAAAAGCATAATTCCAAAGCAAAGCAAAAGTTCAAATCAAAATACATAGATAGATAGGTAGTAATATAAATCTACTAATCTTCAGACTCAGTACTCAATTCTCCTCTGAGATCTATAGATAGAAAGATAGGTAGTAATATAAATCTACTAATCTTCAGACTCAGTACTCGATTCTCCTCTGAGATCACATTGCGCATGAATGAAGAGTACATAGAAGGGTCGGAAAGGAAATTCTTCAGTGGAATCCTCTTCTATTAACTTCATCCTTCTCATCAGTCGTATCAGGCTATCTTTTAAATGTCCTGAGTGATCAAAATGTTCCTTCATCCTTCAGTCTAGATGATCGAAGAAAAATCAAAGATATTATTAATCGCATTCATGACATTTTGTACCTCCTTCTCTAATTTCTTGATTTGGCACAGGATCACCAGAGACTTGTCAGGGACTAAGGGTTGAATTGGAAGTGAATTTTGAGATTATTGATCTACTATAATGGCCATGTCATTTTCATCTTAAAAAACTGGGAATCTCTCAGTTGGATCCAAAGGCTTCCAAGGTAGCAGTACCTTTTTCCAATTTTCATAAGACACTTGGAACTGACTGCAAAGTGAAAAAATTGTGGAGGGGTGTCCAAGCCCATAAGTTGATCCATGAACAATCAGGCCCAAAACCGATAATTATTGATCCAATGTCGATCGATAGTCCCCTTTGAATGCAGTAATTCAAAATGGTACTTTCTTTAAAAACTTTACCAATCTTCATTATCGGTAAAAGTTTTGCAAAAAATGAAAAAGTGCCAATGTTTCAAAATGGGATTCAGGAGTATCACAGAGAAACTAACATACCTGTTTTCTCTTGTTTCCCAGTCGTCAGTTTTGTCCGTTAAATATTGGTAAATTTCATTCATCTTGGTTTCTTGTCGGGACAAAATTGGAATAGTGGAAAAAAATAACATTCTCTATCATGTATAATCTGTTGATCCGTGCAGGAGTGAAAGTGATCCATCTTCCTCGCACATAAACAACTCCTTGGTTGTTTCCATTTAAATTTGCATAGAATTATTTTACCACAAAAACCCTCACAGCGGCGGTAGTGTAGCACAGCACTTCCTATCTTCGCCGCACTATCGTTTTTTCAATATCCGTCGTGGGATTATTCAATCCACAATTTACGAATCCTTGTTTCTTGATCAATCTTTTCTTCGTCAGTAACTTGTTGAAGATCCATTGCGCTTCCGCACTAATAAACTTTCGCCGATTGAAAACTTGCATTCTGGGATTATCAAGAGAATTGGACGCCATAGAAATGAAATTAGTGGAGTTTCACTTTATTTTTGGAGGGAAAATATGAATTGAGAATGAATGCCGGTCTCACCGTCGGCATGGTCAAGGGCGTCGTCGGTAAGCCTCTGTATTAATTTTTTCTGGACTCTCAGGAAAAACCCACCGTCGGCGGCGTCGAGGGCGCCGTCCGCGCCCAAGGCAAAATTTTCACAGTTTCGCTCCGATCCGAATGCATTCCAATTTTTCTTTATGGATCCAATTTTTAAGATATTTCAAGGGTAAATAAGAGTAGTAAAGCTTAATACTACTACATACTAATGATAATTTCAAATAAAAGCTACTATAAGCATGATAAAAGTAAAGATAAGTATGAGTTGCCTCCCATAAAGCGCTTGGTTTAATGGCGTCAGCCCGACCTATTCAGGTGTCATTCATGTTGACTCATCATTAAAACCTCTTTAAAATTTACTATTTTACCCTCATAATATGGTTTTAATCTTGTCCATTTATTTTAAATCTATTTCCTGTCTTCTGATCTTCAATTTCAACAGCTCCATAAGTATAAACTTGAGTCACAGTAAAGAGTCCTAACCAACGAGACTTCAATTTCCCAGGAAATAACTTCAGCCTAGTGTTGTAAAGTAAAAACTTTTTGTCCTGGTTCAAATTTCTTCTGGTTAATTTTTTATCATGCCATAACTTTAATTTATCCTTATAAATTTTGTCGTTATCATAAGACTCATTTCTTAATTCTTTCAATTCATTTAGTTGTAACAATCTATTCTTACCAACATCTTTTAAATTATAATTGAATTTTTTAATCGCCCAATATACTTTATGCTCCAATTCTACTAATAAGTGTCAAGTCTTTTAAAAAATTAGTCTGTAAGGAGTCATTCCAATAGGAGTTTTATAAGAAGTCCTGTAAGCCTATAATACGGTATCCAGTCTAGTGGACCAATCTATTCTACTACAGTTTATAGTCTTTTCAAGTATTTGTTTAATCTCTCTATTAGAAACTTTAGCTAACCCACTGGTTTGAGTGTGAAAGGAAGTAGAGATTCTATGAATAATATTAAACTTTTCTATCAATCTCTGAATGTATTTATTCCTATCTTTTCAAGTATTTGTTTAATCTCTCTATTAGAAACTTCAGCTAACCCACTAGTTTGAGGGTGTAGCAATACAGGTTTGATGAATAATATTAAATTTTTCTGCAAATCTCTGAATATATTTATTCATAAAATGGGATCCTCCGCTAGTGATAATCATTCTAGGCAATCCGTATCTAGTGAAAATATTTTTCATTAAAAACCTTAAAACACTTTTAGCGTCACAACAAGGTAAATTTTGTGCTTCAATCCACTTTGAAACATAGTCTACAAAAGTTAATACATATAAGTTCCCAAATGAAAGAATAAATGGTCCCATTAAGTCTAACCCCCAAACATCAAAGATCTCAACTTCTAACATGAAATTTAGAGGCATTTCATTTCTTCTAGACCAAACATCAAAGATCTCAACTTCTAACATGAAATTCAGAGGCATTTCATTTCTTCTAGATCATTGCCTACTCGTTGACATCGATCACAAGTTTTTATATATCTCATTCCATTTCTTCTAGATATATTGCCTACTCGTTGACATCGATCACAAGTTTTTATGTATCTATAATATCTCTAAAGATAGTAGGCTAATAAAATCTAGCTTGTAAAATTTTATAAGTAATTTTATCAATCCTACAATGTCCTCCAAATTTAGAATCATGACATTTCTGAATGATTAGCTCGGTTTCTTCATAAGGTACACATCTTCTCGTGATCAGATCCTTATATTGTTTATATAAATAAGGCTCATCCCAGAAATATTCTTTTGCATCATCAATAAATTTCTTTTGTTGCTGCAATGTTAGCATAGGTGGCAAAATATCACTTACAATATAGTTAACAATATCAGCATACCAGTTGCAATATCAGCATAGGTGGCAAAATATCACTTACAATATAATTAACAATATCAGCATACCATGGTATTGTTGTTGCAATGCCAGCATAGGTGGCAAAATATCACTTACAATATAATTAACAATATCAGCATACCATGGTATTTTCACTCATTAATATTATAAAGTTGTTAGAAACTGTTTGTAATTTCATTGTCATTATCAAATGATTCTTGGTTTTCTAATCTTGACAAATGATCAGCGATTTGATTATCAGTTCCCTTTCTAACAATAATCACAAGAACAAATTCTTGCATCAAAAGTATCCATTTAATTAACCTTGGTTTAACATTCTTCTTTTGCATCAAATATTTAATCGCAGAGTGATCGATATGCACAACACATTTTGCTCCAATTACATAAGATCTGAATTTATCTAAAGCACATGCAATAGCCAGTAACTCTTTTTCAGTAACAGTACAACTAATTTATGCATCGTTAAAAGTTTTGCTAGCGTAGTGTATAACTTTAAAAATCTTTTCATACCTTTGTCCAAGGACAGCTCCAATAGCATAGTCACTAGCATCACACATCAGTTCACATGGTTTCTCCCAGTTAGGTGAAGCTATAATAGAGGCTGTGATTAATTTTTCTTTTAATAACTCAAAGGCATTTAAACAGTTTTCAGTAAATTCAAATATCTTGTCCTTTTCTAAAAGTTAGCATAAAGGTTTGGTAATTTTTAAAAAATCTTTAATAAAACGCCTATAAAATCCAACATTTCCAAGAAAACTCCTAACCTCTCTTACATTAGTAGGAGGTGTTAGTTTATATGTAGCTTGAATTTTTGCAGGGTCTACTTCCTTACCAGCTTCTAAAATTAGCACAATTCCTCCTGCAACCATAAATTGACATTTCTCCCTATTCAGAACTAAATTAGTTCTTTCGCATAACTCTAAAACTTTTTCAAGATAATTTAAGCATGCGTCAAATGATGTTCCAAATATAGAGAAATCATCCATAAATACTTCCAATCCATCATTAATTAACATACTAAATATGGACAACATACATCTCTGGAATGTTGCAGATGCATTACATAATCCAGAAGGCATTCTTCAAAAAGCAAAAGTTCGAAACGAACTAGTAAATGTTGTCTTTTCTTGATCCTCAGGAGCAATAGGAATTTGATGGTAACCGGTATATCCATCTAAAAAACAAAAATATTTGTGCCCATCAAGTCTATCTACTATCTGATCTAAAAAGGGTAAAGAGAAGTGATATTTCTTGGTGGCAGTGTTTAATTTTCTATAATCTTTGCAAATACGCCACCCAGTAACTTGTCTGATAGGTATTAATTCATTATTTTCTTTTGTTTCAACATTCACTCCTCCTTTCTTAGGAACACAATGAATTGGACTTACCCACACACTATGTGAAATAGGATGTATATAATTCTAGTGTCTAACCATTTCAAAATTTCCTTTTTAACTACTTCTTTCATCATTAAATTTAATCTCCTTTGTCGATCAACTCTTGGTTTATATTGTTCATCTAATATAATTCTATGCATTCAGATTGAAGGACCAATTCCCTTAACATCAACTAAGGTCCAACCAAAAGCTTTCTTATATCTTTTCAATGTATCTAACAGTCTTTGCTCTTGAAAATCATTTAATGCTGAAGATATAATAACAGGTAATGTAGATGAGTCTCCTAAAAACACGTACTTCAAGTGGCTAGGCAATGTTTTCATCTCAAGTTCAGGTGGTTTTATAATTGACAAAAACAGATTCTTATCAACATTTTCCGTAATATCCAACATCTCAAATCTTTCTTGAATATAATCTAATTCTTCATTTTCTAATTCGTCCAGAATAACTTCATCTCTCTCTTCAAATTATTCTTTCTCTTCAAAATGTTCTTTAAAATATTCTTTCAATAGATGTTCACTAATTTCCATGAAAAAACATTCATTATCTCCTTCAACAGCAGGGTATTTCATAGATTTCACAATGTTAAAAGTCACTTCTTGATCATTAACTCTCATAGTTAATTCTCCTTTTTGAACATATATCATACCTTTTCCAGTAGCTAAAAATGGTCTCCCTAAAATAATAGGTATTTCTTTATCTTTATCCATATCTAAAACAATGAAATCCATAAGAGAAATAAATTTATCAACTTTTTCTAACACATCTTCTATAACTCCCTTAGTATATGTAACTGAACGATTCGCTAACTGTAGAGTTACAGAAGTAGGTGAGACTTCTACTAATGCTAATCTTTTAAAAATTGATAGAGGCATAAGATTAATGCTGGCTCCCAAATCACATAAAGCTCTTCCAAATAGCACATGGTATAGTGATGTTGGCTCCCAAGTCACATAAAGCTCTTCCATAAAATTTTTCACATAAGATTAATGCTTGCTCCCAAATCACATAAAGCTCTTCCATAAAATTTTTCACCGATAGCACACGGTATAGTGAAATTTCCAGGATCTTTTAATTTTTCAAGAAGCTTTTTTTGAATAATTGCACTACACTCTTCGTTAAGTGCAACAGTCAGGATCTTTTAATTTTTCAGGAAGCTTTTTCGGAATAATTGCACTACACTCTTCGCTAAGTCATGATTTTTAAATTTTCAGGAAGCTTTTTTTGAATAATTGCACTACATACTTTGCTAAGTGAAACAATTTAATTATAAGTGAACTTCCTTTTCTTAGTCAGAATATCTTTCATAAATTTCACATAATTGGGCATTTGCTCTAAAGCTTCAACGAAGGGAATTATTGTTAACTTCTTATGAATTTTTAAAAATTTAAAAAACTGTTTATTTTATTTGTGTTGCTTCAATCTTTGAGGAAACAGAGGTGGAGGTTTCTCCACAGTAATTTTCATTGGTGTAAATTGAAACTCTAAATTTTGGTACTCATGATTCTTTTTTTTTTGGTATCCACTTTCTCTGTTTCAGTTTCTGTTTCTTTTTGCACCCTTGTTTCCAATTCTTTTCCACTTTATAACTGTATCGCTTTGAATTGTTATTTTCCTTGATCTTTAGGATTTGGTTCCACAGTACTTGGAAAAGTTCCTAATGTTTGGTTATTAAGCGCAGTAGCGATATGTCCCAATTGGTTTTCAATATTCTTAATAGTAGTTCCTTAATTTTGTAATTGATTTCCTTGATTTGTAATTGATTTCCTTGATTCTGTAATTGTTGACCCATGTTCAATATCAGCTCTTACATAGATAACTTCTTTTCCTTAATTTGAGTGTTATTGTTAAATCCTGGAGGATAAGAAGGTCTATAGTTAACATTTCCTTTGTCGGATGGATTTCCTGAGTTCATTGGGTTGTTCGCCCATTGTTGATTTGTAGAAGAATTTTTATTCCAATTAAAATTTAGATGATTCTTCCAACCAGGTTGTTTTCCCATTGTTGATCTGTAGAAGAATTGTTATTCCAATTAAAATTTGGATGATTCAAAGGTCTATAATTAACATTTCCTTGGTTGGATGAATTTCCTAATGGGTTCACTAGGTTGTTCGCGCATTGTTGATTTGTAAAAGAATTATTATTCCAATTAAAATTTGGATGATTCTTCCAACCTGGGTTATAATAGTTAGAATAAGAGTTGTTGGTTCTATTAATTGCATTTAAAGTTTCTTATAAAGGTTGAACATCCACAAATTGCCCAGATGAATTTTCTTACATCATCGAAGTTGTTGGAGAATAATTCATCTCATAGTGATCTAATTTCTTTGATATTGCAGCAATCTGCAAAGCTAACATAGATATTGCATCAGAATCTGATATTAGCTACTCTTTTAGGATTTAGCCCATTCAGAAGGACATTGAAGATTGTTGGTAGCCATCTCTTCTATTAATGAATAAGCCTCATCAAAGGATTTTGACATTAACGAACCACCAGTCGCAGCATCTATAATCGATCTAAGAGATCCCACTAATCCATTATAAAAAGTTTGAATTATCAACCAATCTAGTAATGAATGATGAGAACATTTCCTAATAAGATCTTTAAATCTCTCCCAAGCTTCATATATTGACTCTCCATCAATTTGACAAAACAATGTTATGTCATTTCTAAGTTTAGTCATTTTTAAGTTTAGCACTTTTGGATGGAGGAAAATATTTAGATAGAAATTTCTGTGACAGTTCTCCCCAAGTTCTAATAGATCCTGGTGCTAATGAATTTAACCACATCTTAGTTTTATCCCTCAGTGAAAAAGGAAAAATTTTAAGTCTAACAACATCGTTTGAGACTCTGTCATATTTAAAAGTAGCACATAGTTTTAAAAAACTAGCGATGTGTAAGTTTGGATCTTCATTTGGTGTACCTCCGAATTGATTATTTTGTACCATTTGGATAATAGCAGGTTTACTCAAATGAATTAGCAGCTACAAAATTTAGATAGAATAAGTGAATTTCATCTGCTGTAGGACTTGCATAATCTCTTAGGGGACTAGGTTGGTGTTCATTCTCTATTCCTTGATAATAGCAAGTTTAAGCTCAAATGAATTAGCAGCTACATCAGGATTTTGGATAGATAAGTGAATTTCATCTACTGTAAGATTTGCATAATCTCTTAGGGGTCTAGGTTGGTGTTCATTCTCTATTTCTTGATCGTTCATGTTATTTTCCATTTTATCATTATTTCTAGGTTCTATTCTTAATCCTCTAATCCTTATAACAGTGCGTTCTAATTCCTAATCGTAGGGTATAAGATTTTGAGGTCCAAATTTATGCATACAATTTGAAAACAACACACAATAATATAAGTAACTAAATATAAAAATAAGTTGCAATTCAAGTAAAAATTTCTAATAATCCTAATTTGTCCGTTACTCTAACTATGATTTTGCTCACTCACTCCCCGGCAACGGCGCCAAAAATTTGATCAACGACTTTATGTATGCTTAAAAATATAAGATAAATATGAACGTAATAAATATTCAGAAATTGTAAAGTCACACTTATCAACGCAAGTATATGTATCGCTCAAGTAATATAGGGCTCTAATAGAGTCCTAGATATCGATCCCATAGGGAGTAACTTTAGAACTACGAACTAAGATTTTAGAAAAGCAATAAAGTCACACTTATCAATGCAAGTATACGTATCGCTCAAGTAATATAGGGCTCTAATGGAGAGTCCTAGATTTCGATCCGATAGGGAGTGGTTTAGAACTGTGAACTAAGATTTTAGAAAAGCTGTACTTTAATCATAACAATGAAGTTCAATTTGCTTATCTGTCACTAATAGACAATTGAAATAAATATATAATTTTAATAACTAATAAATAACTAATGATACTACATTAATAGACAATTGAAATAAATATGTAATTTTAATAACTCTTAAATAACTAATTATACTAATAAATTAGTTAAATGTGATATTCAATATATAAGAAAGCATCCTTCTCCTTGTCAAGAAATTATAGTGAATATAAATGTGATATTCAATATATAAGAAAGCATCCTTCTCCTTGTTAAGAAATTATAGTGAATGGATAAGGTGAATCGGTTCAAATTATATTATGCCAAATAGGAGCATTCCTATTCTTTACCCTTTGATCAAGGCACAAAGAAAATTGACTAATCCTACGCTTGTTAAGTGAATCTGCGGCTAGGCTGGGAGGATACCGACTCTCACTTTGGAGCTCCCATGTTCCCCTCGCCTGAGGGCTAACATCTACACTTCAGCACCCAAATGATAGCACCGAATTGGAGATTTTAGTCTGCCACTCTAAAATCTCCAATTCCATGCCCGATCATTTTATCTCCCTATTTATTTGCACCCAATTTCCAAGGGCTTTGACCTCTCTGAATCTTGGATGTAATCTTCACTTTAGTTGTAAAACTCAACATTTCCCTATTTATTTGCACCCAATTTCTAAGGGCTTTGATCTCCCTGAATCTTGGATGTAATCTTCACTTTAGTTGTAAAACTCAACATACTTCCAATGGCTTTGACCTCCCTAAATCTTGGATGTAATCTTCACTTTAGTTGTAAAACTCAACATATTTTATTTTGACCTCCATAAATCTTGGATGTAATCTTCACTTTAGTTGTAAAACTCAACATATTTTAAAACCTCCCTCAATCTTGGATGTAATCTTCACTTTAGTTGTAAAACTCAACATATTTTAACAAATAATTGGTCAAATTGAAAGCAAATTAAGATCAAAGTGAAAAGATCATCACAATTTCTTAAACATTATTGGCCAGATTGAAGGTAAATTAAGATCAAAGTGAAAAGATCATCACAACTTCTTTAACATTTATGACCAGATTGAAAATAAATTAAGATCAAAGTGAAAAGATCATCACAATTTCTTAAACATTTTTTTGACCTCCATGAATCTTAGATGTAATCTTCACTTTAGTTGTAAAACTCAACATATTTTAACAAATCAATTGGAATCTTGGATGTAATCTTCACTTTAGTTGTAAAACTCAACATATTTTAACAAATCAATTGGGCTTTGACCTCCCTAAATCTTGGATATAATCTTCACTTTAGTTGTAAAACTCAACATATTTTAAACAAATCAATTCCAGATTTAAGTAAATTTAGATCAAAGTAAAAAGATCATCACAATTTCTTAAATATTTTCATGGCTTCACCAATTTAAATCACCATTTCACAAATCTTGAGACAAGGAGAAAGACACATCAATTCAAATCACCATTTCACAAATCTCAAGACAAGGAGAAAGACAGAGAAAACTACTCAGATAATTCAAATCACCATTTCACAAATCTCAAGACAAGGAGAAAGACAGAGAAAACTACTCAGAACATGGGGAAAGCACAACACAACTTGGAATTCATATGTAAAATCAAAGCCATACAAACTATAACAAGTAATGGGAAAACACAACAAAACTCGGAATTCATATATAAAATCAAAGTCATACAAACTACAACAAAGGAAAACACAACAAAACTCGGAATTCATATATAAAATGAAAGTCATACAAACTACAACAAGTAAAACCATTTCACAAATCTCGAGACAAGGAGAAAGACAGAGAAAACTACTCAGAACTCATGGGGACTACAACAAAACTCGGAATTCATATATAAAATAAAAGTCATACAAACTACAACAAGTAAATAACTTATCTCTAAATTGAATTCATATATAAAATCAAAGGCATACAAACTAAAATAATTAAATAACTTATCTCTAATTTCTCCCCAAGAACACTCCTCGAAGTTCCTCTGAATCTCTACTTTCTTTACAGCACACAAAATTCCTCTTCGAAGTAGCAAGGAGGAAGAAATCTCTCACTTTTCTCCACTCGTACAGTCTTTCAAAGAATTCCTCACACTTTTTACACTCTAAAAAACACTAATGGAACCTTTCTAACCTCCACGAACTCTAGACTCCCTTCCAACCCCCTTTTTTCTTTATCAATTTTTGGCCAAAATAAACTTTTAAAGTTGTGGATGAACTTTCCCAAGGGTTGCCTAAGCATCCCTTAAAAATTTAGCCTTATCCAAAGCTTGAGTAGGCATAACTGCCGAGCTTGCCGTCGGTGGCCTCGAGGGCACTCTCGGCGGACTTCTGGAGAATTTTTTCTTGTATCCTCGGGAAAAACTCACTGTCAGAGGCGTCGATGGCGCCGTCGGTGCCCTTAGTTAAAATCTCCACATTTTGGTCCTTTTCACTCAAAATTCGCTCCTTTTTGCATCTTTTTGGTCCATTGACCCTAATTCATAATTCCTGCAACAAAATATCAAAAATACCTTTCTTTAAAGTGCAATATCATTAAAAACAGTATAAAATCTGTATGAAAATCTCCACATCCTTTCCTTTGGTCAGTAAAGATGCTAATACTTCATGAATAAGCTTAAAATGTAATTAAGTCGCTTTCTTTAAGATGATTTAAGTGAAGTCAATTTTTGATTAGGCATCTCCTCAAGCTTCTCCTCACTTCTATTTTTCTTTTTTCTTTTCTTTTCTTTTTTTTTTCTTTTCTTTTTCTTTTCATTTCATGTGAGGATTACCTTATCTAGATAGCCTTTAATGATTTTTAACTCCACCATCCTGCTCTTAAAGTTAAAACCTTTTTACAATTCCTTACTTGATAAATGTTTATTCGACTAGAAAAAGAATTTTCATAAAGTCTCATTTCTTTCTTTTCAAATAAAAGTCCAAGATCTTTAACATTCTAAAAAATACAGTATTCTTTATTTAAATATGAAAACCAAAATTTTATACTCTTATAATAAATATCTCAAATCCATAATTAATCTTATTATTAACAAATTTTTTAACTTTCAAAAATATAATTATCTCAAGCTATCTAAACATAACACAAGTTATATTAAAATAATTTTTGAAATATATACTTAGGACAAATAATGTTTAGTTTTAAAAAAGTTTTCTCCCTTCCCCCAAGCTTAAATTTTAAATTAGATTAGACAGTTAAGTTTATAATAAGCATGAAGAAAGAGAAAAATTTTAAATTTTCTAAGTTCGAAAACATTATAGGTACAAAAAGAAAACCGTGTAGAGTAGTAGACAATCTAAATTAAATACTGATATAGCATGAAAATTTTCTATGTAAAGGAATTACTCTAACACATATCCAGTTCTCAGCAAAAGAGTAACAAAAGCAGCAGTGAAAATAAAATAACATAGCAACAAAACATACATAAACAATCCAAAATAAGATATAACTAGAAAGTATAACTACTACAGAATAGGGAACAAATCTAATCCTATTTCTCCTCCTCATCATCATTAGAATCAAAGAGAATATATTCATCCATAAATCTGAGACTCTCAAATGGTGTAAATTGAGGACATGTAAGAAATTAAACTGTATGGTATCCCTTCATAGATTTTACCATTGCCTCAAAATAATCAACATCATAGTCACACCTCCTTCTAACCAAATCTTCCATATGATCAAACTTGTTTTCCATATCTTCCATACAACACTGCATCAAGAACATATCATTCTTGTGTTCCAAATATCTTTCACTTAATACATCTCAGTATGCCAATGAAGGCTCAGTAATGCACAGCTTTTGTATGTGTTGTAAATATCTTTCAATACTACAACAAACACGACAACAGTAGTAATTATGCAAAGTAATCACAGTAAAAATCACTTCAGTATAAATAGTTTTATAATTTAAAATCTTTAAGCCGCCAAACCTACTAATTATGCAAGTATACGTATCGCTCAAGTAATAAAGGGCTCTAATGGAGTCCAAAGTATCGATGCTACAAGGAGGCAGAAATTCTTATGGTTATAACGTAAAACACAATATTCAAACTATAAAAACTTAAGTATGAAACAGAGGTTTAAAGTAAGTTTAATGTATGGTAATGGAAATGTAGCTAAATAAACCAAGTCAAGTAAGTTATTTTCTAAACATTAAAGTTAAATTTAGTAAAACTAAATGATGTTTTGTGACTAAGAGTTCAAATTTAAGAAGACATCATTCCTCATTACAATGAGTTTATGTTTAGTGAAGTAATTAAAATTATTTAAAATTAAATATAATTATATTGTGCCAAATAGGAGCAATCATATTCTTATCATCTGTCAAGCGCATAAAGAACAATGACTAATCCAGAGTTTGGTCTCTAAATCCGTAGTTAGGCTGGGAGGATACTGGCTTTCACTCTAGAGCTCCCACTTCCCCTTCGCCTTAGGGCTAACATCTTGCTTTATTTACCAAACAACTAGACCAAATTGGAGATTTTAGACTTTCACCCTAAAATAAAATCTCAAATTCTATGCTTATCAAAATATATTTTCTTATTTATTTGCACTCACTCCCATGAACTACATTCTCATCTACGAAATCGAATGTTACTCTCACCTTGTTGTAGAAAGCATAGCCCTTTCCAATATTATGTTTCTCAATTAATTTTAACATTTTAATTGGTCAAATAGAAAAGTAAATAAAGATCATAGTTCAAATCATCACAATTTATTAACATGTAAAACCTTGCACAACAATATTAAATCTTCACAAAACCATATCTCATTGTAGGGAGAAGGAAAAAGAAGACTACTCAAAAATCATGAGGAAGATACAATAAAAAATGGATTTTATATATTTAAGAAAAGTTCACAAAATAATAAAGAAAAGAATACAACTTATCTCACACTCCTCCTTAATCAAATCCCTTGAAGTTCCCTTGAAGCACCTTCTCTCTTTACAATGAAACTCAATTCTCACTTAGAAGTGCAATGAAGAAGAAATCTCTCACCATCCCTCTCCTCTTAGTACTCTAGAAGATAGTCCTCTCCACACAAAATACCTAAACCTAGACTCTCCTTCTCTAAAGACTACACTCGACATCACATAGAGACCTCACACGACTTCAAAGTGGTGCCAGCCCCTCTTCTCTGAAGAAATTCAAAAGTCCCTCCTTTTCCCCAGACACACACCTCTTCACACCAAGAGGCAAATCCCTTCATCCAATAGAAATTTCTTTTCATTCAAGAGCCTTCCCAAAATGTCTAGATGCATTGAACCACTCCATAGGGCTATTGAATTACATGGAGCTTTCTAGAATATCTAAAAAATAGTCAATAACCACCAAAAATTCATCCAATTTCATCTCAAGAGCATCTAGCGCCTATTCTGGCTCCTATTGCACTAGTTTACTAGAGTTTAGCGCTCCTCTCTAGATTTTGGTGCCTCTTCTATGTAATATGGCGACAATATGCTGAAAATCTGCAGTTTGACTTCAAATTTTTTCATTTTGTTTCTTTTTGCTCCAAATGCCTAAAATTAATGTACCTATAATAAAATATTAAAATAGATTTCTTAAAAGTGCAATATCACCAAATTTAAGCGTAAAATATTTACATAATATTGCATATTTTTTTGTGTATCAAAATCCCTCAGATATAAATGTTACTTGTCCTCAAGTAAATCTTTTACTACATAAAAATACGATTTATGGTAGAGATTTTAACTTATAAATTTTTATAAATTGGTTTATTAAATATAATAGTATAGCTTTAGAAAAAAATTTTAATAACTCTGGTGATAAATAAAAGTATATGAACACCTAGTAGAAAAGTCTAAGATTTTTTATTTTCTATTAATTTTAAGAAGAACNCTACATAAAAATACGATTTATGGTAGAGATTTTAACTTATAAATTTTTATAAATTGGTTTATTAAATATAATAGTATAGCTTAAGGAAAAAAATTTTAATAACTCTTGTTATAAATAAAAGTATATGAACACCTAGTAGAAAAGTCTAAGATTTTTTATTTTCTATTAATTTTAAGAAGAACNACATAATACGGAGAAAGGTTTTGAAAAGCCATTTGAAAGTCTCTGTCGTCTCATCTGACAAAAAACCAACGCCAAAGAGAACATTTTGTCAATTGTGGTTAACACCAACAAAAGGAGCACAACACAAGTTATATCTATTTAATCTATTGCTCGTATCAAAAATAATAACATCACCAAAGCAATCATAATCATGCCTGGAAGTGCCGTCACACCAAAAAAAACTCTTNAGACTTGGAGTAGAAAGGAAACAAAAAAGATGGAATTTGGAGTCAAAATGGAGTTTTTGAAGAATTGTTCAGCGCCGACGACGCTAGACTGGGTGTTGCAGGTGCCATTTGACAGAGAGCGTGGTCTAATTAAATGGTCACTGGTGCCGACAAGCCAAAATGGGTGTCGACAGCGCCGGTGTTTGTGCAGGCCCTATTTCTAGAAGATTCAATGAATTTGGACATTTTTTTGAAGATTTTTTTGATGCACCTATTAGAAAATTGACCTTATGCTCTATTTAGAGCCATAAATTGATCAGAAAAGACCCCCCTTTACACCCCTTTACACCCTTCAACCGCTTTCCACTCTCTTCCACGCTATTCCACATTCCATATAGCCACTTAGAGTCCATTTATGCATTTATTTTCTTCGTAGTTTTGAGTTATTTGTGGTGAGTATAAATGTGAAGTCTTCTCTAAGAGTATTGGAGAGGGAGAGAAGTAAGATATTTCTTCTCCCTACATTTCCTAAGAGATGCTACAAGAAATTTGCTTTGAGCAAGAGTTTCAGATAAGTGTTGTTTGTTTATTATTGTTTTATGAACTTTCTTTTACATATAAATGTGGAGTAATTTTTATCTTTCTCATGAGGTCTAAGTAGTTTCCTTTATCTTATTCCCTACTCTGAGATATGAGTAAATGAAAAGATAATTTGGAAGTGTCAATGTTAAAATATAAAGTAGATTGTGATGGTTTTTTAATACTATTCATAATTTACTTTTTGATCTGGCCAATTAAATTATTAAAATATGTTTTGAAACATATGATCTGAGAAATGGAGTATGAGTTCTACAAAAAGAGTGAGAATCACATTTAATTTCATGGTGGAGTGTTTCACTCATAGAATTAAGTGCAAATAAATAGGGAAATATTCATTGTTGGGCGTAGAATTGGAGATTTTAGGGTGACAGACTAAAATCCCCAATTTGATCTTAGTGTTTAAAGACTAAAGCGAGAGTTTTCCTTCAGGGAAAGGGAAGTGGGAGCTCTGGAGTGCGAGTCAGTATTCTTCCAGCTTAGCCATAAATTTAGGTATTAAACCTGAGATTAGTCAATGATTTTCTATGCTAAATCAGGGTAGACTATTAAAATTGCTCCTATTTAGCATAACAAATATTTAAACCATTTATCTCATCTCATTTCACCAAAAAAACACATTGTAGTGGGAATGATGCTTTTTTATATTAGAAAAATTTATCACATAAACAAAGTTTAGTAGTTACTATTTTAAATTTTGCTAGTAGTAAATAATTTATTTCCGAAAATATCTCAAACATTCAAAATTAGTGATAGCAATTTCATTTTATTTCTGTGAATTTTCTAGTTAATTTATCATTTCAAATTTAAATCTCCTTCGTGGGATCGATATTTGAGACTTAAATAGAAAGTCTTATATTATTTGATAACAATACATATACTTATGTAGAATCCCAACATTACATTCTTAACGTTGTTATTCATAAAATACCACATCAAGTTTTTTGCATCGTTGTAAAGCGGAGTGAACTTTATAAATCTTACACAACTATACTTTCGAGATCAAGTTTTTGACTCCGCTGTCAGGGAAGGTAACGATAAATTAAATAGATTTGGTAAATTAGGAAATTTAGAAATAAAATATAAGAAAATCAGACAAAATATATTAAATAAAAAATTCAATATATATATATATATATATATTTAAGAGTATTTTAAGGAAATTTTTCTTTGTTTATTCTATTTGTTTACGCAAAATATTGAATCTGAAGGTTTAGTACCTTACGATTCAGAATTAGAATGAATTATTAGAAAAATTCAAAAACAACAAAAAGAAAGTAAAAATTTGAACGAAATGGCGAATAACTTAGATAATCAAATAAATGAAAATCGACAAAAATCTTTAAAAGATTATCCTAATCTGACACCAGATGAAGTTAACTTAACTATTGAAAATCCTGATATTGCTGCTAATTTATTTGAGCATAAACCTGCTATTATCCAAATGACACAAAATAATCAGTTTGGAGTAATACCTACTAAAGATTTTAACTTACATCTTGTTAATTTTCTTGAGATATGTGCTACTTTTAAATATGATGGACTCTCTAATGATGTTGTTAGGCTTAGAATTTTTCCTTTTTATTAAGGGATATAGCTAAAGCTTGGTTAAATTCATTAGCATTTGGATCTATCAAAACTTGGGGAGAATTATCACAAAAATTTTTGGGTAAATATTTTCCACCCTCGAAAACTGCTAAGCTTAAAAATGATATTACATCTTTTTGTCAGTTTAAAGGGAAATCGATATATGAAGCCTCGAAAAGATTTAAGGATCTCATTTGAAAATATCTGCACCAAGTTTGAGTAGATTGGTTAATATATTAAAATTTTTACAATTGATTAGTAGATTACTTAGATCTGTTATAGATGTTACTGCAAAAGGATCATTAATGTCAAATCCTTTTGATGAAGCATACTATTTAATAGAAAAAAATGGCAACTAACAATTTTCAATGGCCTTCTGAACGGGTAAATCCTAAGCGAGTAGCATGCTATATCAAAAAGGATTGATTAAATTGGACTAAATTATTCTTAAATGCAACCGCTGTTAGAGGAAAATTTGCTAGGATAGATAATTGATACTCAATCATCTTATGAAACTTTGAATTCTATAAATAATCAAAATAATAATCCCTATTCTAATTATTACAACCTTGGATGGAAAAATCACCCTAATTTTAGTTGGAATAAGTATAAAAATTTTGTGAGCCCCTCAAGAATTTTAAACAACCAAGGAAATCATAATTATTGACCTTATTATCCTCATGAATTTAACTCTAACCCTAACCAATAAGTTAAGGAAAAGAAGTTGACGATAGAAGAAGAAATGCTGAATATGGGAAATCAAATAGAAAATTAAAGGGCTGCTATTAAAAATACTGTAAATCAATTAGGACATATTGCTACTGCACATAGTAACAGACCTTTAAGAAATCTTCCGAGTGCTGTGGAAGTTAATCCAAAAGATAAAAAATAGGAGAAAATTAAAGCTATTTAATTACAAAGTGGAAAAGAAATTGAAACAAGAATCTAAAGAGAAATTGAAGTTGATGAGGAGAAGGAAGAGATTGAAAATGACCATAATGAAAATGAACAAATACAAGTGTCTTTAGAAAAACCACTACCTCCATTTCCTCAACGATTGAAGCAAAAGAATAAAGGCAAAAAATTTACAAACTTTTTGGAAATCCTTAAGAAGTTAACGATAAATATTCCTTTCACTAAGGCTTTAGAACAAATGTCAAGTTATGTAAAATTTGTGAAAGATATACTAAACAAGAAATGGAAGTTTGCAGATCTCGAGACCGTTGTACTAAGTGAAGAGTGTAGCTCAATTATTCAGAAAAAGCTTCCTGAAAAGTTAAAAAAACCTAGTAGTTTTACTATACCTTGTGCAATTGGTTAAAAGTTTTTTGGTATGTGATTTAGGAGCGAGTATCAATCTTATGCCTCTATCAGTTTTTAAAAGTTTAGATTTAGGAGAGATTTCCCCTACTACTGTAACTCTTGAGTTAGCTGATCGATCAATAAATTATCCTAAAGGAGTTATAGAAGATGTATTAATAAAAGTGGCTAAATTTATTTTTCCTGTAGACTTTATAGTATTAGATATGGAAGACGATAAATAGATTCCTATTATTTTGGGGAGACCACTTCTTGCAATAGGGAGAGCGGTGATAGATGTGCAAAAAGGAGAATTAATAATGAGAGTTAATGATCTAGAAGNTTTCTTGCATTAGGGAGAGCGGTGATAGATGTGCAAAAAAGAGAATTAATAATGAGAGTTAATGATCTAGAAGTAACATTTAATATTGCAAAAACTATGAAATATCCTGCAACAGAAAATATAGTAAATGTTTTAGGATAGAAGTTACTGATTATCTAAGTAATGCACAATTTAAGAAAGTGTTTGAAGAAAAATGAAGTCAAGAATAATTTTGTGAGAATGAGAATGAAAAAAAAAGAACAGAATTTAGATTATATTCAGGAAAAATTTGAAACTTTAGATTTGTTGGAAAATGAAAATAAAAATTTTTATTCCTTCAAGTATTAAACCACCTGAACTTGAATTAAAAGTATTACCCGCCCGTTTAAAATATGTGTATTTAGGAGAATCATCAATATCGTCTGTTATTGTATGTTATAAGTTAACTGAAATTCAAGAACAAAAATTAATAGAAATGTTGAAAATATATAAAAAAGCTTTTAGATAGACTTTAGCAAATATTAAAGAAATTAGTCCTTTAATTTGTAAGCACAGCTTTTTTATTAAATGAAAAATATGAAACTAAAGCTAATCGTGAGAGGAGATTAAACCCAATAATGAATGAAGTTGTTTAAAATGGAATCTTAAAATGGTTAGATGTTGGAATTATATATTCTATTTCTGACAGTGCTTGGGTGAGCCCAAATCATCGTGTTCCAATGAAAGGAAGAGTGACTGTTGAAGTAAATGAGAAAAAAGAATTAATTCCAATAAGACAAGTTACTAGTTGGCGAATTTGTATAGACTATAGAAAATTAAATATGGCCACTAGGAAAAATCACTTTCCTTTACCCTTTTTAGGCCAAATGTTTGATAGATTGGATGGAAACAAATATTACTACTTTTTAATTGGATATACCTGGTATCATCAAATTCCAATTGCTTCTAAGGATCAAGAGAATACAAGATTTACAAGCACTTATGGAATATTTGGTTTTCATAGAAAGCCTTTTGGACTTTTTAATGCACCTGCGACATTTCAAAGATGTATGATGTCAATTTTTAATAATTTGATTGAATATGGAATAGAAATATTTATGGATGATTTCTCTATATTCAGGACTTCATTTGAATTATGTTTAAATAATTTTTAAAAAGTTCTGGAATTATGTGAAAAAATCAACCTAGTACTAAATTGGGAAAAATGTCAATTTATGATTGCAGGAGGAATTACACTTGGGCATAAAATTTTTAAAAATGACATTGAAGTAGATCCTGCAAAAATTCAATTTATTGAAAAATTACCATCTCCTACTATGGTTAGAGGGGTAAGAAGTTTTCTAGGACATGCTGGTTTCTACAGGCATTATATAAAAAATTTTTAAAAATAAATAAGTCATTATGCCAACTTTTAGAAAAAGATACAAAATTTGATTTTAATGGGGAATGCATAAAAGCATTTGAACTATTGAAAGAAAAATTAATCACTGCACCTGTAATAGTTCCACCTGATTAAGAGAAACCATTTGAAATAAAGTGTGTTGCTAGTAATTATGCTATTGGAGTTATTTTAGGACAAAGGCACGACAAAGTTTTTAAAGTAATATATTATGCTGGTAAAATTCTAAATGCTACTCAAATTAATTACACTACTATTGAATGAGAGTTATTAGCTATTGTCAATGCTTTTGATAAACTTAGACCTTATTTGATTGGAACCAAATGCATAGCGCATTCATATCATTATGCTATCAAATACTTTATGCAAAAGAAGGATGCTAAAATAAGATTATTTAGATGGATACTTCTATTTAAAGAGTTTGATTTTATTGTAGTTGATTGAAAGAGAAATGCTAGTCAAAAAGCTAATCATTTGTCTAGACTAGAAAATGAAATATTAATTAATTTTAAAAATGAAATTTTAGAAAATTTTATTGATGAACAATTTTATAATATTGATGAAAAGAATATATCGTGGTATGTCGATATAATAAATTATATTGTAAGTGATATTTTACCACCATATATTAATAATCGAGAATTAAAAAAAATTATATAGGATTCAAAATTCTATTTTTAGGATGGCCCGTGTTTATATAATAAATAACGTACAGATCTAATTATTAGAAGGTGTGTGCCTTATAAAAGAACTCAATAAATAATTGAAAGATGTCATGATTATGACTTTGGAGGATATTTTCAAATAAATAGAACTGCATATAAAATTTTTCAAGCTAGATTTTATTGGCCTCCTTTTTTTAGAGATATTAATGAATATTTTAAAACATGCAATCGATGTCAGCTAGTAGGAAATATTTTTAGAAGAAATGAAATGCCTTTAAATTACACGTTGGAAGTTGAAATTTTTGATGTGTGGGGATTGAATTTTATGAGACCATTTATGCCTTCATTTGGAAATTTATATATATTACTTGTTGTTGATTATAAAGTTGTTGCTGTACCTAAATTTGATTCTCGAAGTGTTTCTAAATTTTTAAATAAAAAATACTTTATAAGATATGGAATGCCGAGAGTAATTATTACAGATGGAGGATCCCGATTTAGGAATAAGAGAATCAAGNTTGTTGTTGTACCTAAATTTGATTCTCAAAGTGTTTCTAAACTTTTAAATAAAAAATATTTTATAAGATATGGAATGCCGAGAGTAATTATTACAGATGGAGGATCCCGATTTAGGAATAAGAGAATCAAGAAATTGATTAAAAAATATGATATTATGCATAGATTCACTACTTCTTATCATCCTCACACCAAAAGTCTAGCAGAGATATAAAATCATGAAATAAAAAGAATTTTAGAAAAGTTTATAAACCCCTATAAATTTTATTGGTCTGCTAGATTAGATACAACATTATGGGAATACAAAATAGTTTGTAGGACTCCCATTAGAATTTGTCCATATAGACTTATTTTTGGAAAAATATGCATAAAGCATTTTGGGCTATTAAGGAATTTAATTTTATTCTAAAAGATGCTGGTGAGAAAAGATTATTGCAACTCAATGAACTTGAGGTGATTAAAAATGAAGCATAATGATAATGCAAAAATCTATAAAGAGAAAATGAACATATGGCAAGATTGGAAGATTATCAAAAAGTAGTTTGAACCTGGATAAGAATTTTTATTATATATTACAAGATTAAGATTATTTCCAGGAAAATTGAAATCTAGATGGTTAGGATCATTTAAAGTGATTAAAGTCTATCATTATGGAACTGTTATTATTAAAGATTATGGAACTGTTATTATTAAAGATCCTAAAACTTGAAAGATATTTAAATTTAATGGGTATCGATTGAAATATTATTATTAAGGACACATGTCACAATTTAAAAAAAATTTAATGTTAATTCATCTTGATTAAACAATGGTACGTCAGGCTGACGACGTTAAACTAAACGCTTTGTGTGAGGCAACCTATATATAAATTTAGATATATCTATATATTATTATTTTGTTTAATAGGTTTTTTTAGGAAATAATAATATTTTTGAATCCTACACAATTTATATATCATAAATTAAGACAAATATTGGTATTGGAGGAAAAATTTGGAATCAAACTGAAAAAAAAAAGAGATGCAACTAGTGCCGACGGTGCTAGAATGGGAGCCGACGTCGCCCGTCTACATGGACCATGGCTCCGATAATGCCAGCGTCCCGAGCAGTTTAGCACACTCAGGACGAATGTGGCAGACTTTGGCGGGTTTGCACTCCTAAATAACAGTTGAGAGGTGTTTTTAAATGCTTAAAAATTGCCTTGAATGACAGAAAACTTCCAAATTTTGAATTTCATGGATTCCAATTCGACAAATACTTCCAGTATGGAGTTTTCAATAGAAGAAATTTTATCAGTTTTAACGCGCAAAGATTATAAGATAAAGTCATTATGAAAAAGAAACTTATCAAAGAGAGAGGCTTTGTCAATCATGAGTTGAGTAATCCAAGTTCACAGATTGAGATAATCATTGTATTGAGATGTAGGGAAGTTTTATGCTACGGTATCGCTCCAGTTGTTGTACCAGTAGTAAAGGAATTCTGTGCTAACTTACATGGAATTGCCCAAGGAGTCGTCTTCGTTCGAGGTAAGGCTCTACCATTTACTCTGGATCAAATTAATGATTTTTATATGATAGAAAATATTCAAATCTATCATTATACGAATTTTATCCCATTGAGAGATATGATGCAAGATGTATATAACTTTCTGAAGGATGAAAATGATAATTGGGAAATCAGAGATAAGGGATACGTTAGTTTCTCCACTTCACTGGTTAATCCAATATGAAAACAATGACATTGTTCATATCTGTAAAATTACTTCCTACCATAAAGATTCCTAGATTTATAAGAGAAAGTGTTATTTTAAACTATTGTTTTCAAATGGAAAAGCCCATAGATGTAAAATTGATTATTTTCAAATCTATTATGGGTATTATTATGAATGGGTCAATATATGGATTGAGGCATCCATCCACAATTTTCTTACTTTGTAGTCAATCTCAAGTGCCATATGAAAGTTGGGAGAAAGTATTATTACCTCGGGAGCCCATGATTTCTTTTAATGACAATTATAATTTGAATGGGAATGAAGCATTAGATGTTATCTTGGATCATTCATCACATGCTTCAACACCATTAATGCCACAAACAGTTGGAAGTTCTGTAGCTTTGGAGAAGAAAATGAAGAAAATTGAAAGAGAACTTTAGATTATTATGAATGTAATAGGAAAGCTTAACTACCTTTTTGATCACCTAGATTGGAGGATGAAGGAGAACTTTGATCATACTGGAACAACTGAAGCAGGATCGGTGCAGATGTTCAAGAAAAATGGATGGATCGATGAAAATTTGACTGATCAATTCCCGTACCGACCCTTCTACAATTTGTATGTCCATTACAAGTCTATGGGAGATGTTAGAGGATGAAAAAGTATTGAAGATGAAGCCAAATAATTGAAGTAGTTGGACTCTCTACTTTTTTAAAGTAATTATGTTTTTAATTTGATTGTGTGGATTTNCGTATGTCCATTACAAGTCTATGAGAGATATTACAGGATGAAAAAGTATTGAAGATGAAACCAAATAATTGAAGTAGTTGGACTCTCTACTTTTTTAAAGTAATTATGTTTTTAATTTGATTGTGTGGATTTAATTTACTTTACTTCACTTTACTTTGCTTTAGAACTCTATTAACTTTTATGGTGTGTATAGTTTTATGTCAGCATTCTAGTGTTGTAGCTTGATTTTGATGCTGAATTATAATTTACTTTTTTTTTATTTATGTGAGTATGATTAGAAAAATGTATTTTAAAAAATTGTATTTTCATATATAAATGTTAGTTTGGTGTTGTTTGTGAAAATGCTTATTTGTTAATTATTTTAAGATGAAAGTTAATGAATTTTAACAGTTAGAGGATGTGTATAACTGCCATTACAAATCATTTTTTCTACAAATGAGGCCTTAGATGAAGTTATTTCTTTTCTTACTGATGGAAGAGGAGCTTGGAAGGTAAAAAAGGATGTTAAGGTAAACTTTCCTCTTTCTATGTTAAATGAAGTATCTATACCTGACACTACTTTATTTCTGGTAGAATGATACCAACAAATCATCATAGTGAGGTTATAAAAGATAGAGCCATCTTGAACTTCTGTATCCAGGAGATGACAAGGATATATGTAGGCCTTTTTGTTTATAGAAACACTCATTTTATTGCTTTGGGAGGGACTACTGGTGGTTTAGCACACCCTGCCCTGATCTTTACACTATGTGATGAGGCAGGAGTTGATTTTAGAATGGATGAGAAGAGGATTGAACCTATAAAACCTATTGGGCCTACCAATATTAAGACTTATGAATCTTATGTTTGATGGAGATCTGGAAGTAGTAGTAGGGATATTACTTCTACTTCAAGTACCACTACCTCTAGTACCCCTACTCTCCAAGAACTTATGGAGAATATGATGATCCAACAACGAGATATCTTGAGAATGGAAAGTAGAATGGAGAATATGGAGGCCAAAAATGCACACAATGATGATTTGACAAGACAAAAGTTCAAATATGATGTTGCTTATAATGATGCGATGGTCAGATACACGAGAGGTGACCACTCAGTTCAATTTCATACTCACCCTATTTTTACCCCATATCAGCAGCAAAATTTGGATGTGGAAGAAGAAGAAGATGATGATTGATGATGATTTAGTTTGATTTTTATTTAGCTTAAGTTTGGTTGTACTTTATTATTGTGATTGTTTGTTTTTAGAGTGTGACACTTTATTTTAATTATTATGTTGTATTGTGAACAGTAAATTTCTGAAACTATTTTTACATTGGAAATCATTTTAGTAATGTTGTTAGCTTTTAGTACTTTGTTGGATGTATTTGTAATTAACTCTTTCTTAGTAAATTTTTATATGTATTATGTGTTATTTAATATTTTGAGTCTTGTAGCTTTTCATACTAGCGCCTACAATAATTCAGAGTTAACTTTCAATATCAGAACCTTCAACAAGAAAGTCCTTCCCTTATGTATTCAANGAGTTGCCTCCCTTAAAGCATTTTTTTAATGTTGTCAGCCCGAAATTCACAGTCGTTACTCTGGGTGGCCCAACATTAAAATATATTTTTAAATTTAGCTTCGACCATAAATACATGGTTTCAGTCTTTGTGTGTTCACTTTAAATATCTTTCTAGTCTTGGGTTCTTCAATATTAATAGCTTCATAAGGATAGACTTTTACAACTCTGAATGACTCTTTTCACTTGAACTTCAGTTTTTGAAGAAATATTTTCAATTAAGTATTGTATAATAAATCTTCTTGTCCAGGTTCAAATTACTTTATTGTTATCTTTTGATCATGACATTCTTTCATTTTCACTGTAAATATTCTAGCATTATCATAAGATTCATTCTTAAATTCTTTAAGCTCATTCAATTGTAATAATCTTTTCTCACCAGCATTATCACAAGTCTTCCAAAAAATTAATCTATACGGGGAAATTCCTATAGGTTTTTTGTAAGCTGTCTTGTAAGCCCATAATGTAGTATCTAATCTAGCAGACTAATCTATTTTTTTAGGACTCTGAGTTCTTCCCAAATTTCTTTTGATTTCATGAATAGATACTTCTGGCAAACCACTAGTCTTGAGATGATAAGCAGTCGTAATCGTATGCATAATATTATATTTTCCCACCAACTTAGCAATTCTTGCATTCTTAAACTGAGATACTCCATCGGCTATGATTAATCTTGGCATTCCATGTCTTGTAAAAATATTTTTGATTAAAAAATTTGAAACTCTTTGAGCATCATAATGAGGTAAAGCGATTGCTTCAATTAATTTAGACAGGTAATACACTGCAATCAATATATATACATTACCAAATGTAGGTATAAATGGTCCCATAAAATCCAATCCCCATGCATCTAAAATTTAAACTTCCAAGTTAAAATTTTTAGGCTTCTAACTTGTTTTTTGGAAAATTACCTAATCTCTGACACCAATTACATATTTATAAATAATACTTTGTGGGAGGCAACTCATATATATAAGACTACAATGGCAGCGATGCTTGGAGCTCTGCTAGGGTTTCTCCCATGGGGTTCGACTCAACATGCTGGTAGGAGAGGCTAAGGGTGCCTGGTAGGACTTCCTAGTGAGAGTGCTTCTTCCTTCCTCCCCCCCCCCCTCCTTGTCTCACTTTTGAGTTTGACCTCTTCCTGGGTTTCTGATTTTTTGAATTTTTGGGGGTACTGTTACATTGAGTTCAGTCTGTAGAGCAGGGCTGCTTATTTTTGTCTCCCCATTAGCTCTGGGTTTTCTCAAATGGCTGCTGACCTGCTTAATGCTAACCCACACTTTATGGAAAAACAATCATATACGGTTGTAATAGGTCTAGAACCAAGTGGCTCTTATCTTGAGGATAAAGTAGTGTTTCCATAAGCTTATTATGATGCTATGGAAGGAAAGTTAGAGTGTGATATTTTTTTAAATGGAAGCAAGAAAGGTGGGAAACATGCCATTATTTTTTCACAATAAGAAGTGGTAGACCTTAATGAGAGCAATAATATTACACTTATTGGCAAATTTTTAATGACACACCCTAAGATGGATTCCTTTAGGAAAACTTTTGCTGATTTGAAGTTTCTTGGTAACTGGAAGATAGGTTTCTTTGATGGTAGGCATGTCATGTTCCATTTAACAAAGGAGAAGGATTATGCTAAGGTGTTCTCTAAAAAATTTATACAGAATGAAGAGATATCCATGAAACTTCTGAAATGGACCCCTGCATTTGACCCAAAGAAAGAAATGCCAATAATTCAAATTTGTTTTAAGCTTACTAACTTAAAACTGCACTTCATTAACCACATGTTTTTTTTTTATCTATAGACGCTCTCCTTGGTAGATCCATGAAGCTTAACATCTCAACATTCAACCTTTCTAGAACATCAGTGGCTGGGATACTAATATAGAGGAATTTCACCTTGCCCCCAATTAATGAAAAGTGGCTTGTGATTGCACATGATGGTTATTGACATGACAACCAATAATTATGGAACAACATCCTTACTACTACACCCATTGTAATATGTTTGGGAACACCTTAGATCACTGTCATAGACTGCATCCACATCTTAAACCTTCAAGAGGTGGTAAGAGCCATCTCAATAGGGAGGAAGCTACTGTTGCAATAAATGAAGGAGAAGTTGGGAGACATATTTTGAATGAACAACCTGAGCAAACTAAAGTTAATGTGATAAGAAAAAAAGAGAAGATGTGAAAAACTAGAGAGATATTAATCTCAAGGTAGAATTTCATGTGGTGTAGACATTGCCAAACCAAACAGATATTGAGCACAGGGATGATTTATAGGTGGTGCAGACATTGCCAAATCAAACAGGAGGAGATTTGGAAGACCCAGTTACTCAAGTTATTGTTGATGTTCCCACAAGAACTAGCAATAGGAGAACAAGGCACTAGAACTCTTACTCTGGACAACATAGAAATTCCTCCTCCTCATCTCATACCAGAAATGCAGAAGAAGATGGATGAAGACTGACATGTTCAAAAGGGCAGAAAGAATAAAAAAAATACCTTAGGCAACACAAGAGGATGCCTATATCTTGGAGGCATGCAGTTCATACTCTTCTAGAAGGGATTCCCTCAACATGCTAACTAGAGGGAAATCTAATTCTCTGCACCATGATTAATCTCCTTTGTTTGAATATAAGGGGGATAACCCACCCCATTTCTCTAAAAAGGCTAATGTTTTTAAATAGAAAGTGTAAACTATGGTGCTTGGTAGTTTTGGAACCTTTGGTTCACCATAATCCTATCAAATTCTTCAAATTCTTCCCAGGTTTTATCCTTTTCATCAATCTCAATAAAAAGATTTGGCTTTTTTGTAGAGTAGAAGTGAATTGTGTCATTCTGAGAAACCAGCCCCAATTTTTGCATTTATCTTTCAAAATGGCTGGCCAAAAAGGTCTAACTGCTATTATTCTTGCTGGGTTCACTAAAAATGCTAGGCAGAAGTTGTGGAATGAGTTGCACCTAATAAATTACCAATTTGATGATCTTAGATAGTTTGGGGGAGAGGGATTTAACTGCCTAGCCTCTCTTGCTGAGAAGAGAGCTGGCAGAACTCCTAACATGTCTTCTATGACTACATTCAATGAAAACATGCACACAGCTGGCTTATTTAACTTGGGTTATAATTGACCTGATTTCACATGGAGGAGGGGTAGGCTATGGGAAAGACTGGACAGATTCCAAGTCAATGACAAATGGTTCTAGCTATTTTTGTACACCACTATTTCTCATCTCAGTTTAGCAGGCTTGGACCACAGACCACTTTTAATTTCAATCTCTGCTAACCAACAACAAGCCAAGGCCTCTTTTAGATATCTGAATCTCTGGTGTACCCATAATAATTTATTGAACACTATTAAAGAACACTGGCAAGACTATGATCATCCAAACCCACTACTTAAACTTTGGGGTCTACAAAAAAAAGTCAACAAAGCACTAAATCATTAGAATTGGAATACCTTTGGCAACATTCAAGCAAGAGTGGAACATGTTGAGTAAGATCTAAAGGCAATTGAAACTACTGCTATGAAAGGACTGACTGGTGAGGCCTCACTGATAGAAGCTAATGAAAACCTGCTTATTGCAGAGACCTGGTAGGGGAAATTTAAAAAAAAAAAAGGCTGCCACTAACAAATTCATTGAAGGCATAGGAATACCAATTTTTTCCATGCTTGTATTAATTACAAAAGGAAATGTAACACTATTCACAATATCAAAGACAACCTTAGCACTAAGATTAGGGAAGCTACTGAAATTGCTGATCGTGTTGTGCAATATTGTCAGCAGCTTATGACCTGATCATCAAACTATAGAGTCCAGTTAGAACCTGATTTGCTTACCTCTAACCAAGTCCATACATCAAATATAAACCTTGCCGATGCCCCAGGTGAAGAAGAGATCAAAGAAGCTCTTTCTTCTATAGATAATTCCAAAATAGTAAGACCATATGAGTTCACCTTAGACTTCTATAAAATGTCTTGGGATATCATAAAGTATGATGTTGTGCCAACTATACAAGGATTCTTCCTAGGTTATGATCCACCTAATTAATTCTATGCAGCCAACATTATTTTTGTACCAAAATCCAAGATCAAGGAACAAAGGCATCATTTCAGGACTATAAGCCTTACTAATGTAATTAGGAAAACCATAAGTAAGATACTGATGAACAGGCTTCAACCTCATCTGCAACACTTAATAAGACCCAAACAGGCTTCTTGAAGGGAAGGTATATTGGAGATAATGTTTTGCTAACCCAAGAATTGCTTCATGATCTTGAGAAGCCTTGCAAGTGGGCAACATGATTTACAAATTAGATCTAAAGAAGGCTTACGATATGATCAATTGGGATTTTGTGCTTGAAATGTTGAGAGCCAGAGGTTTCTCCAATGCCTCTTTTCATATTACAAGAAGATGTCTAGTTGGGAATATGAACTTAGTGTTTATTAATGGAAGGGCACATGGATTTTTCAATTGATCCAAAGTCATAAAACAAGGAGATCCTCTATCCCCTACTATCTTCATTCTTTCCATGATTAACTTTCTAGGCTACTGGACAGACCCAGCCATTGGAAGAACTATAACAAATACCATCATAGGTCTACTCTGGATATCAACCACTTAGTATATGGTGATGACATAAGAATCTTTTCAATGGCTAATAAAGCTGCTGCTAGAATGCTACATTGCTGCCTGCAGGAGTTTCAAAATACTTTAGCGTTAGAATTCAACAAAAAAAAAGCTTAGTCCTTTTTAGTAAACAGGTTCCACCCTCAAGCAAGCAATGAATCGTCAACCTCACAGGTTTCTCCTCAATGTCCACACCCTTAAAAAATTTGGGGCTGCTATTGCTTAAAAGAAGGACTAAATTATATCATTTTGATTAGGTAGTGGATAAAAAAACTGCCCATTTACAATGTTGGAGTAACTCCTTTCTATCAAATGGTGGCAAAATCACTCAACTTAAAAGCATACTAACCACTTTCCTTTCTTAAATACTACAAATGGCTGCCATGAAGAAAAGCGCCCAACTCCTTTTAGAAAGAACATTTAATAGGTTTGTCTGGGTAGGTCAGAGAAAACACTTGATATGGCCAAGTTGGCAAAAAGCTGCAAAACATTTTGCAGCAGAGGGCTTGGGGTTTAGAGGTTTTCAACAACTCCAGCATACAGTTTGTGTAGATTATGGATCAGATTTAGACAACAGGATAAACTATGGGCACATTTCTTCTTTGCAAATATTGTAGATTTGCTCACCCCAAAAGAGTATCCAAGAGACTACGGGACTCCATCATCTAAGAAAATATTCTGAGGGCTAGAGAAGATGTTGAACAATAGTTTTTTTAGGATCTGGGATAGGGAAATATTCAATTTTGGCAGAATTGATGGTTTCCAGCAGAACTACTGGACCCTGTAACTGAGAACCTGAGTTGAATCTAAATGTGCAAGACTGTTGAGAGGAGAATCTCTTATCTCTTGACAAGCTCAAGTCCTTCCTTACTGAACACTCAGCCCAACAAATCTCCAAGATTTCTTTTGACAAAAATATAAAAAATAAACTACTGTTAATTTCCTCCTCAAATCAAACCTCAACTAAAGCAATTTACAAAAAGTTGTGTTATTAGGATGAAGACCCTGGCTGAGTGCCTGTGAAAAAATTCCTCTCACCCTCCATGTCATTTTTAACCTAAAGATGTTTCAATAACCAGATTTCTACTAATGGCATCCTCAAACTCAAGGGACTGAGAGGTCCTTCTATTTGTTGCTTGTCCACAACTGCCGAGGAATCTGCTAGCCACCTGTTTTTCAACTATAATTTTTCCCAAGTGGTCTAGAAGTCCCTAATAAGCCATGAACAGATTCCTACTATTAATCTGTAATGGAACAACCCCTTCACCTGCTAGAGGAGATGGTAAGACATAAAGGTGGGTCCACTTTCTTTCATTATTATCCGGTTTATCTAGGCAGTAAGAAAACATATGAAATATGAGGATCAGCAGGTAACTACAGAAAAAGTGGTCTCCAACTGCTTAACATTCATAAAAAAACTCATCCAATTGAAAAACTTTCCTAACATCATGAATATGACACGAACAGCTAGCCCTCCAAGTTTTATAGTGATAAAGGTTTTTTGGAAGAATCCCACCTATCCTTTCGTCAAAGTTAACACAGATGGAAGCTTCTCTTCACAGAGAGCAGGAATTGGAGGAGTATTCAGAGACTACAAGGGAAACTTCTTGCTTCCCTATCAATCCCCCATAATTGTAGTGGACACAATGGAGGCTGAAACAGTGGCATTGTATTGGGCTTTGAAGCTAGCCAAAATGAACAACTGGATATCTTTATAGGTAGAGGTAGATTCTTCTCAGCTCTTAAATTATATGATAGGCAAGAATAATCCCTCCTGACATATACTCTAGTGGATCAAACAGATGAATCACACAATGAAGGACATGAGGATCTACTTCAACTTTATATGTAGGGAAGAAAAAAAACCTGCCAACTATTTAGCTAAAAGTGGAGCTGACTCCCAAATGGTAATTGTAGCTACCTCCCCTACATATTCTCTTTCTTTTCTTCTCCAAAAGAAAAATTTTGATGGCCCACATCTTAGGCTTGTAACCTCCTTTTGATCTTAATAGAATTTTATCTTTGCCAATATATATATATATATATGAATATATATGGCGGCTGTCTCCCTGGTTGCTCTGCTAGGGTTTCGGCACAATGCTCCAACTTGCTGTGGTAAAGGGTTTANGAAAAATTTCAATAATAAAGGTTAATTTTAGAGATTAAGAAATTTGGTATGATAGAATAAGACTATATTTTTCTATTGTAAGTAAATGAATTTAAATTTTTGAAGTATTAAAAATCTTAGAGATTCTTGTAAGAAGAAAAGAATAAAACTTTATGAAAAATCTTTAAAGCTGATATAAATGTATTAAGTAAAGAATGTGAAGTTTTTAACTTAAGATAGTGAAGTTCAAAATTATTGAAGTCTATCCAGATATAGTAATCCTCACATAAAAAAAGGAAGAAAGAAAAGAAAAGAAAATGAAAGAAAAGAAAAAGATGTGAGGAGAAACTTCAGCAGATGGCTAATTAAAAATTGGCTTCACATGAATCAACTTAATGAAAAAGGCTTCACTAAATTTTCTAAATTTACATTTCAGTATTAGCATATTTACTAGTAAAGTTTTATGTTCTTTTTCATATGGATATTCTAAGTGGCTTTAATTTGAATAATTTGCAATTTTCCTTAAAAGGAATAGAGAATAAAAAATATTAGACTTGACTGCTAGATATTCTTATACCCTTAGTATTAACTGGAGTAATTTTACATTTTTCTTAAGTTATGCTATTATATTTAGTGGACTAAAATATAGGAATTAAGAAGTTAAAATCTTTGCCATGAGTCATATTATTATATTGTAAAGGAGTTACTTGAGGATAAGTAACATTTACGTTTGGGGGATTTTGTTACACCAAAAATATACGCATTTTTAGACCCATATTTTATTCTCATTTTTGGTGATATTGCACATTAAAGGAAGGAATTTTTCATGTTTTACTATAGGTTGTTGATTTTTAGGACTTGGAGAAAAAAAGAAGCAAAAAGGATGGAACTTGGAGTCAAAATGGAGTTTTTGAAGAGTTATTCAGCGCCGACAGTGCCATTTCACATAGAGCGCAGTCTAATTAAATGGCCACTGGCACCGACAGTGCCAAAGTGGGCGCCGACGGTGCCAATACCGATGCAGGCCCTACTACTAGAAGATTCAATAAATTTGGATGCTTTTTGAAGAGTTTTTGGATGAACCTAGTGGAAAACCGACCTTATGCTCCATTAAGAGTCGAAATTGATCAGAAAAGACCCCCCTTCACACCCCTTTAGATCTCCACACCCTTCAACCGCTTTCCACTCTCTTCCACGCTATTCCGCATTCCATATAGCCACTTAGAGTTCATTTAATCATTTATTTTCTTTATAGTTTTGAATTTTTGTGGAGTTTAAGTTTGAATTCTTCTCTTAAAGTGTTGGAGAGGGAGAGAAGTGAGAGATTTCTTCTTCCTACATTTTCTAAGAGAGGCTACAAGGAGTTTGCTTTGAAAATAAGTTTCAAATAAATGATGTTTGTTTTTTATTGTTGTATGAACTTTAGTTTATATATAAAATTTATGTTTTTTTGTTTATTTCTCATGAAGTCTGAGTAGTTTTCTTTAGCTTACTCCCTACTCTGAGATATGTCGAAATGAAGAGATAATTTGGATGTGGCAACGTTAAAATATAAAATAAATTAAGATGGTTTTTCAACTTCATTGTTAATTTACTTTTTGATCTGACCAATTGAATTGTTCAAATATATTAAGAAACATATGATCCAGGAAATGGAGTATGAGTTCTACAAAAGAGTGAGAATCACATTTAATTCCATGGAGGAGTGTTTCGTTTATGGAATTAAGCGCAAATAAATAGAGAAATATACATTGTTGGCCATAGAATTTGAGATTTTAGGGTGATGGACTAAAATCCCCAATTCGATATTAGTGTTTAAGAACTAAAGCGAGAGTTATCCATCCGGAGAAAGGAAGTGGGAGCTCTGAAGTGAAAGTCAATATCCTCCTAGCCTAGCCACGGATTTAGGGACTAAACCAAAGATTAACCAATGATTTTCCATAAAACTAAATTATATTAGAAAATTAAAATTGTTTCTATTTGGCATAATACATATTTAAACCATTTATCTCAACTCATTTCACCAGAAAAATCATTGTAGTGGGAAAGATGCTTTTTCATATTAGAAAACTCCACCACAAATATATATATATATATATATATATATATATATATATATATATANTCTAAAAATTGAGGGCCCAAAAAAATAGCTTGACATTCAGCTTCAAGGGGATCCCTAGCTATAACAAGAGATTGAAAATACAAGATGCACCTCCGCACATGATTCCTGAAGACACCACCAATTCCAGCTTACTGAGATTTATAGCTACCATCGGTGCTAACTTTTATCCATTCATACTTAGGAAGAGACCAGCAAATTTTCAAAACCTTGGTAATGGAAGGATTAGAAGATGGGCTCAGCTCCAACACAACTCCAAAATTTTTAAATTTAATCAATTTTTGTAGGAAGGCAATACAATTTAGGCCCACCTTCACTGGCTCTAAAGGAGAAGCTTCATACTTCAAGTGATTTCTAGCCATCCAAACAAACTAAGCCACAATTTTGGGGATATCTTGAAGTTTGATTCCCCTCCAATCTGACTAACAAATATATAATGCCTCCCATGATATATTCATAGTTGGGACATTCAACTTTCCAATCACAATAGACCAAACTTCCTGTACCCAGGGGCAAGCAAAGAAAATGTAAGAAATTGTTTCCTCTTTAGTCAGACAGAAAACACATCTAGGGAGTTCTCTTAGAGCCTTCAATTTCAATATATCATCAGTGGAAATCAATTTTAAGAAGAGTCTCCATATGAAAAATGACCTGGAAGGAGTAAGAAATTTGTTCAAAATTGTTTTACCCCTTAGGATTGACCCTGGGTGTTAGTTTGGAGTTAGGATACACAATATCCTCATAATATTTTAGCTAAAACCAATCCATAAGGACCCAAAATGAGGATTTCATTGATCCATGGTTCATTTCGAATGGATATTTATCCAATTCTATGTTAAATGCCCAAGTTGGTCTTTTGCCCCTAGGCACCTCCAAATTACTTAATTGCCCTCGGGACCCAAATTTGGCCAAAATTCCTAAATTTTGCCAAAATACCCAAAATTGACCAAAATACATTTCAAACACCTTGAATACATCCAAATTTGCCAAAATTGACAAAAAATTCCAAAAATGACCAAATTACCAAGATACCCCTCCATGGCCTAAAAATCTAAAAATTCCAAAAATTCCCAATAAAACCCAATAAATCCAAAATATTCCCAATTTCATTTTGTCCAACTACACCTTGGTCCAATTTGGTCAATTTGACCATCTTTGACAAAATCCCCAAATTAGCCCCAATATTGGCTAACACCCCAAATCTCAACAATTGAATGCCTTAGACCTCAATTGGCATCCAATTTTTGTTGAAAATCCTTTATAAGGTCATTTTTGACCAAACACAACAATCAATTTGAGCTTAGCCCAAAGCTAGCTCAAGTTAGACCCACATTTGACCCTTAAGGGTTTAATTTAGGTCTAAACCCAAATCCATCAAAATCCCTTCAAATTAACCATCAAATCAACTTTAAAATAACTTTCATCCTTCATGAACGTTGTTCATAATGATGTCTTACACCAAACACAATAATCAATTTGAGACTAGCCCAAATCTAGCTCAAGTTTGACCCAAGTTTAACCCTACATGCTTAACTTAAGTCTAAACCTAAACCCATGAAAACCCACCCAAATTGACCACCAAATCAACTTCAAAATAACTTTCATCCTTTCATGAAAGTTGTTCATCATGATGTTTTATACCAACCACAACAATCAATTTGGACTTAGCCCATGGCTAGCNTGTGTGTATAGTTTTATGTTAGCATTCTAGTGTTGTAGCTTGATTTCGATGCTGAATTATAATTTAGTTTTTTTTTATTTATGTGAAAGTATGATTAGAAAAATGTATTTTAAAAAATTGTATTTTCATATATAAATGTTAGTTTGGTGTTGTTTGTGAAAATGCTTATTTTTTAGTTATTTTAAGATGAAAGTTAATGAATTTTAACAGTTAGAGGATGTGTATAACAACCATTACAAATCATTTTTTCTACAAATGAGGCCTTAGATGAAGTTATTTCTTTTTTTACTGATGGAAGAGGAGCTTGGAAGGTAAAAAATGATGTTAAGGTAAACTTTCCTCTTTCTATGTTAAATGTAGTATCTATACCTGACACAACTTTATTTTTGGTAGAATGATACCAACAAATCATCATAGTGAGGTTATAAAAGATAGAGCCATCTTGAACTTATGTATCCAGCAGATGACAAGGATATATGTAGGCCTTTTTGTTTATAGCAACACTCATTTTATTGCTTTGGGAGGGACTACTGGTGGTTTACCACACCCTGCCCTGATCTTTACACTATGTGATGAGGCAGGAGTTGATTTTAGAATGGATGAGAAGAGGATTGAACCTATAAAACCTATTGGGCCTACCAATATTAAGACTTATGAATCTTATATTTGATGGAGATCTGGAAGTAGGAGTAGGGGTACTACTTCTACTTCAAGTACCACTACCTCTAGTACCCCTACTCTCCAAGAACTTATGGAGAATATGATTATCCAACAGCGAGATATCTTGAGAATGGAAAGTAGAATGAAAAGTATGGAGGCCAAAAATGCACACAATGATGATTTGACAAGACAAAAGTTCAAAGATGATGTTGCTTATAATGATGCGATGGTCAGATACACGAGAGGTGACCACTCAGTTCAGTTTCATACTCACCCTATTTTTACCCCATATCAGCAGCAAAATTTGGATTTGGAAGAAGAAGAAGATGATGATTGATGATATTTAGTTTGATTTTTATTTAGTTTAAGTTTGGTTGTACTTTATTATTGTGATTGTTTGTTTTTAGAGTGTGACACTTTATTTTAATTATTATGTTGTATTGTGAACAGTAAATTTCTGAAACTATTTTTACATTGGAAATCATTTTAGCATTGTTGTTAGTTTTTAGTACTTTGTTGGATGTATTTGTAATTAACTCTTTCTCACTAAATTTTTATATGTATTATGTGTTATTTAATGTTTTGAGTCTTATAGCTTTTCATATTAGTGCCTACAATAATTCAGAGTTAACTTTCAATATCAGAACCTTCAACAAGAAAGTCCTTCCCTTATGTATTTAANATGATAAGTGTGACTTTGCAATTATTAAATATTTTATACACATATTTATCAAATCTATAACCGCTGTCAAATTTTTGGCGTTGTTGCCGGGGATTTAAATCTTCTACCAGCAGTATCAAATTCTTATAATTTTTAAGCATGTATAAAGTCGCTGTCAGTGCCCGATGGAGAATCCTTCTTTTGTTGCTCATCTCTGCTTGCCGAGGTGACTTCTCTTCTTTCATCAACAATGTTTATTATCTCCTATTGGTTGATATCTTGAGATGCTAGTTGTAGTGCTTGTGATTGCCCTTTAATGGTGGCCATGGCCATCATAGCTTTGGCCATCTCTTCTATCCTTTTCTCCAACTGACTGACTTGTTCATCTTTTATGAGGATAGCCCTACACAGCTCATCGATGGCATTCTCTTCGATGAGAGGTTGAGCCTCGCATACAGATGTAGTGGCTTTGGTTTTGATGACATGGACATCCATGAAATCTTCTTCAATGTAGTCATTATAGTCAAAATATTCATCATTGTTGTCGATTAAAACTCCATATTCCTGGGCGAACTCATAAATCTTGGCCTTGAGCTTTTCAAATTTTTCTTTGATCACTGATTCTTGGATTGACTTAAGACCTGGAGGACCCTGTTGGACCTCCTCCTCTTGTTCTTCCATTTCACTAGCAATCGCTGCGACAATGTCATCATGGCTTGATTCCATGATCTTGCCTAGCGGGCTTACTGGACTATATTGGTACAGCAACCTTGGGTATCCATACCTTTTTCTTTGACAATGATGCCTCAGGACAGAGTGTCCTAGCAGCAACATCGATATGTCAAGGAAGAGTATGCTCCCCATGATGCAGACCAACTACAGTATCGGGTAATCTCTTTGTCTTTTCCTTTGGAATTTTAGGAACATACTTGTAGCGGGTGATTTATAGGATTCTTCGACCCAGTCTTGACTTAACTGGTCAACGGTCTACTGTCCTAGCAATGGCAGACTCGGTGGTGACTATGATGGTAATAAATCTGCCCCCCAAGAGAAACCAGACAAGAATACTAGTAGGCAAGGCCTCGGTTAACTTTTGAGATTGTTTGATGGATCTGACATCCTTTAAAATTTATTTCTTCACGTGAGGGGATATTGCATGTCTTACTCGTTTAAGTAGTTCACTCACTGAACAACCTTCTTTAGCGGCTACCTCTGAAAAACTAAACTGACTCAGGTGATAGGAGTAGACTTCTTTCTTTGCACACCCTGTCCATGAAGTGATGGTAATGCAGCGGCAATCTTTTGGATACTTTTTTACCTATTGGTATTCATCAAAGGAAGGAACCTACTTCCCCGCAGAAGTGGATATGTTTCCAGTAATTCTAATTCCTCTTGGAGAGGCTCTTCATCAATAAGTACTTCCTTAGATGCCTTAGCTTTAGTGTCCCTCGAAACTCTCCTGCTATGGTTTCTCCTTTGTGTTCGAGTTAGTGGTGTAGACTTTGAACCCGACCTGATTTTGAATACTATTGGCAGGACAGCTAATCCCTCAGTCGGTTCTTCAATGACTATTACTTCTTTCCCCTTGGCAGCAATGGGGACAACAGCCTTGGTAGGTGCCACGGTGGTAGTATTCTTGCGTTTCTTGTAGGAAGGGAAGTCTTGAAGACAGTTCAGGTTGAACTCACTAGAGGACTCTTGAACTTTCAGAGAAGTGACCTTCATCACGACGAATGGAGCCTTCCCGAGGATAACCTTGAGGTCTTCAAATCCGGCTCTAAACTTAATGGTGGGAGCAACGTTGCGGGCTTCATTGCTTATTAGCAAGTTACAGGAAAGTTCAGCGTTGGGTAGTCCATTGCAGCAGCTTTAAAATAAAAATTTTTGGGGTTAGCTCTATGGCCAAAACCTTGTAATCTTTAGTGCAAGCACTGAAAATTTATAGAGGTTGATCTGTAGACCATTTATGTCTTAGTTTGTGAGAATTTAAAATTTTTAGTAAAAAGGTAATTTGAAAGTAGAAAATTTTAAAGCGTGCGCAGGACAACACAATTTGATTTAATTTGCAAAATAGCAAATCAAATTTGGAAGGGAGATGTGAAGTGTTTAGGACCTAGTGCGGGACCCATTTAACAACTAAAAATACCCAGATAAAACTAGTCCACCAACACACCTATTGGGGTCCGACCCCATTTGAAGATTTAAACAGCCCAAATGTGTTTGAACAGGCATTCGTGAAGCCCAAAGTATTGGCCGTACTTTCCCAGGAGAGAAATGGGTAAAGCATTGTTGACCTCATTTTTTGTTGAGGTTTAGTTTTTTCCTCTTTAGTAGCCTAGGGTCTAGCCATAGGACGTTTCCTTTTGACTATTCCTAGAAAACTAGACTTGGAACCCTCACCATTAGAAATTCTACCCTCTTCCTTACTNATGTGAAAATCCATATTTTCTCCTCTGATGTCTTAATTAGCCTATCAGTAGGGTTATATAAAAATTTCAAAGTCATTTGACTTGGATTTGGTAAATTATGAATGAACCCTTAGGGGCAAAGTTGTAATTTTGAATATTTTGGCCTTAATGAATATTTAAGCTTAATTACATTAGGGTTACATAAAAATTTCAAAGTCATTTGGCTTAAATTTGACAAATTATGAAAGTTTGGATGGGGCAAAATTGTAATTTTTGGATATTTTGGCCTTAATGAACATTTAGGCTTAATCAAAATGAAAATGGGTAATTTTTGATATTAATTAACTCATTTGATGATTTTCAATCAAAAATGGGCTTACTGATATTAATCAACCATTTGATGATTTGCGAATCAAAAATGGGCTTAATTGGTAGAAGGATAAAATTGTAATTTTGGATATTTTGGCCTTAATGAATATTTAGGCTTAATCAAAATGGGAAATGAGATAATATCTGATATTAATTAACTCATTTGATGATTTTCAATTGGCTTAATTGGTAGAAACCCACTTCACTTTGCCAAATTACAAGATAATAGAATAATTCCCATTGGCTTAATTGGTATAAACCCACTTCATTTTGCCAAATTACAAGGTAGAAGAATAATTCCCATAATTATCAAAATTTGAATAATTTTCATAATTATCAAAATTTTGGAAATTTCATTAGCATAAAATGACTTTTGAATTTTGCGGTATAATTTATAACTTTAAAAATCAATGATTTCACACCCTTATCTGATAATCAAAATGATGTGTAAATGATCTTGATAATGATCACTTAATATTTTAAATCTTTTGAAAATTAATACGCATGTTTAATACACTCACTTAGGTCTTAAGGACTTATAAAATCAATACGCATGTTTAATACACTCACTTAGGTCTTAAGGACTTAGTGGTGAACTTAAGTGAATTAATATACATGTTTACTACACTCACTTAGGTCTTAAGGACTTAGTGGTGAACTTAAGTTGAAATCCACTTGTTAAAAGAGGATTAGGAAAATCAACATAATTAAACTCTTTTATCCTTTAGGATCTTTACCCACATAATTTTCAAATTAAAAGGTAAATGACATTTACCTTATTCTTCTAAAGGGTCTTCACCCACATAATTTTCAAATTAAAAGGTAAATGACATTTACCTTATTCTTAGGATAATCAAGACATCAGTATTCACTGAGCATCAGGATATTCAGGATGAATTATTCAGTAACAAAATAAAGTTTAAATGAACCCAAGACCTTTTACCAGACATTAAGAAGGTTGCACGTCTGCTTTCTACTCTTAATCTGGTGAATACCTTGGGGATCTTTTAAACTTAATATGTTTTACTTAATAATATTATCCTTAAGATTTAAGGACCCCCTGCAACATAGAGTTACGAAGGTTTCCAAAACTTTACTTTTCCAGCTCTATATATATATAATTGCTTTGACATGCATTTTGAGTTTCAAGTGGTGGAACGGAAAGACTCGTCAGGTACACTTTTACAGTTTTTAGCGCTGTCCTTCTTGTACTTTCATATTGTACTTTTATACCTACAAATTTGCATGTTAANTTTTTTTCACTAAAATAATTCCAATAAATCAAAGAAAAATCAGAAAAATATAAAATTTGCTCCCTTGAGTTCTCTGACATTAAGGAGATTTTTCAAAAATATAAAACTTAATTTTCACCACCGAAAATATTTTATTTCTATTAAATAGCCCAAAAATTAAAATAATTCTAATAAATACCAGATAATTCAAAAAATTATGAAATTTCATCCAAAGGCTTCTCTGGTTTAGGTCTACCTCCAGTAAAAATTTTGAATGATTACAATTTTAGAGTTTTACAGTTTTTTTTAGCATTGCTTTTCTTGTACTTTCATACTGTATTTTTATACTTGCAAATTTGCATGCTAAACAACGATCTCACCCTGCATGAAAACTAAAACCATCAGGATAGCTATGCTAAACAACGATCTCACCCTGCATGAAAACTAAAACCATCAGGATAGCCACATACCCAAAAACTAAAACTAAAATCAACCAAGATAAAATTCAGCGCCACAATATTCAAAATATAAGACAACTCAAAATTTAATCACAAACATCAAACAAAATACAACTTCAACTAAATTAATATGCCTTATTGGAAAATCGGGAACCCCTCAGGAGTAAAATACAACTTCAACTAAATTAATATGCCTCTATTGGAAAATCGGGAACCCCTCGGAGGAGTAACTTCAACTAAATTAATATGTCTCTATTGGAAAATCGGGAACTCCTCGGAGGAGGTAACCTAGTTGCTAAAGAGGCTTCCCACGATCTAAATGAAATTATGGAACTCATTAAGTTGAGTTTAGTAAATTCATTTATTCCCACGGTCTAAATGAAATTATGGAACTCATTAAGTTGAGTTTAGTAAATTCATTTGGACTTTCCCACGGTCTAAATGAAATTATGAAACTCATTAAGTTGAGTTTAGTAAGTTCATTTGGGTTTTTCCACGGTATAAATGAAATTATAGAACTCATTAAGTTGAGTTTAGTAAGTTCATTTGGACTAACTCACGGTCTAAATGAAATTATGAAACTCATTAAGTTGAGTTTAGTAAATTCATTTGGACCCACGGTCTAAATGAAATTATGGAATTCATGAAGGTAACCTACGGTTGCTAACGAGGCTTCCCACGGTTTAAATGAAATTATGGAACTCATTAATATGAGTTTAGTAAATTCATTTGGACTAAGTGATTCCAATAGAAAATAGTGATGCCGGGACGAGAGTTTAGTAAATTCATTTGGACTAAGTGATTCCAATAGAAAATAGTGGTGCCGGGACGACGGTTTCATAAGTTCATTTGGACTAAGTGAATCCAATAAAAAATAGTGATGCCGGAACAAGGGAACCGTCGGACTAAGCGAATCCAATAGAAAATAGTGATGCCGGAACGAGGGAACCGTAGGATCCTAACCTGACTAAGTGAATCAAATAGAAAATAGTGATGCCGGAATGAGGGAACCGTAGGATCCTAACCAACCGGAATGAGGGATTACGGTTGCTAATGAGGCTTCCCACGGTCTAAATGAAATTATGGAACTCATTAAGTTGAGTTCGTAAGTTCATTTGGACTAAGTGAATCCAATAGAAAATAGTGGTGCTAGAATAAGGGAACCGTAGGATCCTAACCGCGATAGAAAATAGTGGTGCCGGAACGAGGGAACCATAGGATCCTAACCGATGTCGCTCTAATCAGAAAATTGTGGTGCCGGAACGAGGGAATCGTAGCAGTTGCTAACGAGGCTTCCCACGGTTTAAATGAAATTATGGAACTCATTAAGTTGAGTTTAGTGATTGCTAACGAGGCTTCCCACAGTCTAAATGAAATTATGGAACTCATTAAGTTGAGTTTAGTACTAACGAGGCTTCCCACGGTCTAAATGAAATTATGGAACTCATTAAGTTGAGTTTAGTAAGTCTAATGAGGCTTCCCACGGCCTAAATGAAATTATGGAACTCATTAAGTTGAGTTTAGTAAATGTTTGGACTAAGTGATTCCAATAGAAAATAGTGATACCGGGACGACGGAACCGAGGGATCTTGACCGGAGGCTTCCCACGGTCTAAATGAAATTATGGAACTCATTAAGTTGAGTTTAGTAAATTCATTTATTCCCACGGTCTAAATGAAATTATGGAACTCATTAAGTTGAGTTTAGTAAATTCATTTGGACTTTCCCACGGTCTAAATGAAATTATGAAACTCATTAAGTTGAGTTTAGTAAGTTCATTTGGGTTTTCCACGGTCTAAATGAAATTATGGAATTCAGGAGGTAACCTTACATTGCTAATGAAGTTTCCCACGGTCTAAATGAAATTATGGAACTCATTAAGTTGAGTTTAGTAACGAGGTCTCACGGTCTAAATGAAATTATGAAACTCATTAAGTTGAGTTTAGTAAATTCATTTGGACTCCACGGTATAAATGAAATTATAGAACTCATTAAGTTGAGTTTAGTAAGTTCATTTGGACTAACCAACTAAAGTAATATGCCTCTATTGGAAAATCGGGAACGCCTTGGAGGAGGTAACCTACGGTTGCTAACAAGGCTTCCCTCTCTATCGGAAGATCGGGAAACCCTCGGAGGAGGTAACCTACGGTTGCTAACGAGGCTTCCCCTATTGGAAGATCGGGAGCCCTCGGAGGAGGTAACCCTACGGTTGCTAACGAGGCTTCCGTGATTCCAATGAAAAATAGTAGTACCGGGACGATGGAACCGTGGGATCTTGACCGGTGTCACTTTAATAAACTTTAATATGCCCATAATAAAATTCAATAGTGGTGCCGGGACGATGGAACCGTGGGATCTTGACCGGTGTCGCTTTAATCAACTTGTAGTGGTGCCGGGACGATGGAACCGTGGGATCTTGACCGGTGTCGTTCTAATCAACTTTAATACTATGGAACTCATTAAGTTGAGTTTAGTAAATTCATTTGGACTAAGTGATTCCAATAAAAAATATGGAACTCATTAAGTTGAGTTTAGTAAATTCATTTGGACTAAGTGATTCCAATAGAAAATATTAGTGCCGGGACGACGAAACCGTGGGATCTTGACCGGTGTCACTTTAATAAACTTTAATATGGCTACCGGGACGACGGAACCGTGGGATCTTGACCGGTGTCGCTTTAATCAACTTTAATATGCCCGTGCCGGGACGATGGAACCGTGGGATCTTGACCGGTGTCACTTTAATATGCCCATAATAAAATTTAAAGAACTTTAACTATAGGGGCTGGAACGATGGAACCGTGGGATCTTGACCGGTGTCGCTATAATCAACTTCAACTAAGTTAATAAAGGATGACGGAACATGGGATCTTGACCGGTCTCGATTTAATCAACTTTAATATGCCCATAATAAAATTTAAAGAACTTTAACCATAGGGTCACNATTAAAAAAAGATAAGCAAAATAAAGAACTATAAATATGAGTTGCCTCCCACAAAGCGTTTTTTTAATGTCGTCAGCCCGAAATTCCCAGTCGTTACTCTGGGTGGCCTAACATTAAAATATATTTTAAAATTTAGCTTCGACCATAAATGCATGGTTTCAGTCTTTGTGTGTTCACTTTAAATATCTTTATAGTTTTGGGTTCTTCAATATTAATAGCTTCATAAGGATAGGCTTTTACAACTCTGAATGACTCTTTCCACCTGAACTTCAGTTTTCCAAGAAATAATTTCAATTAAGTATTGTATAATAAATCTTCTAGTCCAGGTTCAAATTACTTTATTGTTATCTTTCGATCATGACATTCTTTCATTTTCACTGTAAATATTCTAGCATTATCATAAGATTCATTCTCAAATTCTTTAAGCTCATTCAATTGTAATAATCTTTTCTCACCAGCATGATCAGAAGTCTTCCAAAAAATTAATCTATACGGGGAAATTCCTATAGGTTTTTTGTAAGCTGTCCTGTAAGCCCATAATGTAGTATCTAAGCTAGCAGACTAATCTATTTTTTTAGGACTCCGAGTTCTTCCCAAATTTCTTTTGATTTAATGAATAGATACTTCTGCCAAACCACTAGTCTTGAGATGGTAAGCAGTCGTAATCCTATGCATAATATTATATTTTCCCACCAACTTAGCAATTCTTGCATTCTTAAACTGAGATACTCCATTGGTTAAGATTATTCTTGGCACTCCATGTCTTGTAAAAATATTTTTGATTAAAAAATTTGAAACTCTTTGAGCATCACAATGAGGTAAAGTGATTGCTTCAATTAATTTTGACAGGTAATCCACTGCAATCAATATATATACATTACCAAATGTAGGTATAAATGGTCCCATAAAATCCAATCCCCATGCATCTAAAATTTAAACTTCCAAGTTAAAATTTTTAGGCTTTTCACTTGTTTTTGGAAAATTACCTACTCTCTGACACCGATTACATGTTTATAAATAATACTTTGTGGGAGGCAACTCGTATATATAAGACTACAATGGCAGCAATGCTTGGAGGTCTGCTAGAGTCTCTCCCATGGGGTTCGACTCAAATGGCTGGTAGGAGAGGCTAAGGGTGCCTGGTAGGACTTTTTAGTGAGAGTGCTTCTTCCTTCCTCCCCCCACCTTGTCTCACTTTTGAGTTTCACCTCTTCCTGGGTTTCTGATTTTTCAAATTTTTGGGGGTATTGTTACATTAAGTTTAGTCTGTAGAGCAGGGCTGCTTATTTTGTTCTCCCCATTGGCTCTGGGTTTTCTCAGATGGCTGCTGACCTGCTTAATGCTAACCCACACTTTATGGAAAAACAATCATATGCGGTTGTGATAGGTCTAGAACCAAGTGGCTCTTCTCTTGAGGATAAAGTAGTGTTTCCATAAGCCTATTATGATGCTATGGAAGGAAAGCTGGAGTGTGATATTTTTTTAAATGGAAGCAAGAAAGGTGGGAAACATGCCATTATTTTTTCAAAATAAGAAGTGGCAGACCTTAATAAGAGCAATAATATTACACTTATTGCCAAATTTTTAATGACACACCCTAAGATGGATTCCTTTAGGAAAACTTTTGCTGATTAGAAGTTTCTTGGTAACTGGAAGATAGGATTCTTTGATGGTAGGCATGTCATGTTCCATTTAACTAAGGAGAAGGATTATGCTAAGGTGTTCTCTAAGAAATTTATACAGAATGAAGAGATATCCATGAAACTTCTGAAATGGACCCCTGCATTTGACCCAAAGAAGAAAATGCCAATAATTCAAATTTGTTTTAAGCTTACTAACTTAAAACTGCACTTCTTTAACCACAAGTTTTTTTTTTATCTATAGACGCTCTCCTTGGTAGATCCATGAAGCTTAACATCTCAACATTCAACCTTTCTAGAACATTAGTGGTTGGGATACTAATAGAGAGGAATTTCACCTTGCCCCCAATTAATGAAAAGTGGCTTGGGATTGCACATGATTGACTTGACAACCAATAATTATGGAACAACATCCTTACTACTGCACCCATTGTAATATGTTTGGGCACACCTTAGATCACTGTCATAGACTGCATCCACATCTTAAACCTTCAAGAGGTGGTAAGAGCCATCTCAATAGGGAGGAAGCTACTGTTGCAATAAATGAAGGAGAAGTTGGGGGACATATTTTGAACGAACAACCTGAGCAAACTAAAGTTAATGTGATAAGAAAAATAGAGAAGATGTGGAAAACTAGAGAGATATTAATCTCAAGGTAGAATTTCAGGTGGTGTAGAAATTGCCAAACCAAACAGATATTGAACATAGGGATGATTTATAGGTGGTGCAGACATTGCCAAATCAAACAAGAGGAGATTTGGAAGACCCAGTTACTCGAGTTGTTGTTGATGTTCCCACCAGAACTAGCAATAGGAGAACAAGGCACTAGAACTCTTACTCTGGACAACATAGAAATTCCTCCTCCTCATCTCATACAGGAAATGCAGCAGAGGATGGATGAAGACTGGCAGGTTCAAAAGGGTAGGAAGAATAAAAAAAATACCTTGGGCAACATAAGAGGATGCCTATATCTTGGAGGCATGCAGTTCATACTCTTCTAGAAGGGATTCCCTCAACATGCTAACTAGAGGGAGATCTAAATCCCTGCACCATGATTAATCTCCTTTGTTTGAATATAAGGGGGATAGCCCACCCCATTTCTCTAAAAAGGCTAATGTTTTTAAATAGAATGCGTAAACTATGGTGCTTGGTAGTTTTGGAACCTTTGGTTCACCATAATCCTATCAAATTCCTCAAATTCTTCCCAGGTTTTATCCTTTTCATCAATCTCAATAAAAGGATTTGGCTTTTTTGTAGAGTAGAAGTGAATTGTGTCATTATGAGAAACCAGCCCCAATTTCTGCATTTATCTTTCAAAATGGCTGGCCAAAAAGGTTTAGCTACTATTATTCTTGCTGGGTTCACTAAAAAAGCTAGGCAGAAGTTGTGGAATGAGCTGCACCTAATAAATTACCAATTTGATGATCTTAGATAGTTTGGGGGAGAGGGATTTAACTGTCTGGCCTCTCTTGCTGAGAAGAGAGCTGGCAGACCTCCTAACATGTCTTCTATGACTACATTCAATGAAAACATGCACACAGCTAGCTTATTTAACATGGGTTGTAATTATCCTGATTTCACATGGAGGAGGGGTAGGCTATGGGAAAGACTAGACAGATTCCAAATCAATGACAAATGGTTCTAGCTATTTTTGTACAACACTTTCTCATCTCAGTTTAGCAGGCTCGGACCACAGACCACTTTTATTTTCAATCTCTGCTAAACAACAACAAGCCAAGGCCTCTTTTAAATATCTGAATCTCTGGTGTACCCATAATAATTTATTGAACACTATTAAAGAACACTGGGAAGACTATGATCATCCAAACCCACTACTTAAACTTTGGGGTCTACAAAAAAAAGTCAACGAAGCACTAAATCATTAGAATTGGAATACCTTTGGCGACATTCAGGCAAGAGTGGAACATGCTGAGTAAGATCTAAAGGCAATTGAAACTACTGCTATGAAAGGACAGACTGGTGAGGCCTCACTGATAGAAGCTAATGAAAACCTGCTTATTGCAGAGACCTAGTAGGGGAAATTTAAAAAAAAAAAGGCTGCCACTAACAAATTCATTGAAGGGCATAGAAATACCAATTTTTTCCATGCTTGTATTAAATACAAAAGGAAATGTAACACTATTCACAATATCAAAGACAACCTTGGCACTAAGATTAGGGAAGCTACTGAAATTGCTGATCGTGCTGTGCAATATTGTCAGCAGCTTATGACCTGCTCATCAAACTATAGAGTCCAGTTAGAACCTGATTTGTTTACCTCTAACCAAGTCCACACATCCAATATAATCCTTGCCGATGCCCCAGGTGAAGAAGCGGTCAAAGAAGCTCTTTCTTCTATAGATAATTCCAAAATAGTAAGACCATATGAGTTCACCTCAGACTTCTATAAAAAATCTTGGGATATCATAAAGTATGATGTTGTGCTAGCTATACAAGGATTCTTCCTAGGTTATGATCCACGTAATTAATTATATGCAGCCAACATTATTTTTGTACCAAAATCCAAGATCAAGGAACAACGACAACATTTCAGGACTATAAGCCTTACTAATGTAATTAGCAAAATCATAAGTAAGATACGGATGAACAGGCTTCAACCTCATCTGCAGCACTTAATAAGCCCCAAACAGGTAGGCTTCTTGAAGGGAAGGTATATTGGAGAAAATGTTTTGCTAACCCAAGAATTGCTTCATGATCTTGAGAAGCCTTGCAAGTGGGCAACATGATTTACAAATTAGATCTAAAGAAGGCTTATGATATGATCATTTGGGATTTTGTGCTTGAAATGTTGAGAACCAGAGGTTTCTCCAATGCCTCTTTTCATATTACAAGACGATGTCTAGTTAGGAATATGAACTTAGTGTTTATTAATGGAGGGGCACATGGATTTTTCAACTGATCTAAAGTCATAAAACAAGGAGATCCCCTATCCCCGACTATCTTCATTCTTGCCATGATTATCTTTCTAGGCTACTGGACAGACCCAACCATTGGAAGAACTATAACAAATACCATCATAGATCTACTCTGGATATCAACCACTTAGTATATGGTGATGACATAAGAATCTTTTCAAGGGCTACTAAAGCTGCTGCTAGAATGCTACATGGCTGCCTGCAGGAGTTTCAAAATACTTTAGGGTTAGAATTCAGCAAAAAAAAAAAAAAACTAAGTCCTTTTTAGTAAACAGGTTCCACCCTCAAGCAAGAATGAATCATCAACCTCACAGGTTTCTTCTCTATGTCCACACCCTTAAAAAATTTGGGAGTGCAATTGCTTAAAAGAAGGAATAAATTATATCATTTTGATGAGGTAGTGGATAAAACAAATGCCCAACTACAATGTTGGAGTAACTCCTTCCTATCAAATGGTGGAAGAATCACTCAACTTAAAAGCATACTAACCACTTTCCTTTCTTACATACTACAAATGGCTGCCATGAAGAAAAGCGCCCAACTCCTTTTAGAAAGAACATTTAATAGGTTTGTCTGGGCAGGTCAGAGAAAACACTTGATATGGCCAAGTTGGCAAAAAGTTGCAAAACATTTTGCAGCAGAGGGCTTGGGGTTTAGAGGTTTTTAACAACTCCAGCATACAATTTGTGTAGATTATGGTTTAGATTTAGACAACAGGATAAACCATGGGCACATTTCTTCTTTGCAAATATTTTAGATTTGCTCACCCCAAAAGAGTATCCAAGAGACTACGGGACTCCATAATCTAAGAAAATATTCTGAGGGCTAGAGAAGATGTTGAACAATAGTTTTTTTAGGATCTGGGATAGGGAAATATTCAATTTTGGCAGAATTGATGGTTTCCAACAGAACTACTGGACCCTGTAACTGAGAACCTGAGTTGAATCTAAAAGTGCAAGACTGTTGAGAGGAGAATCTCTTATCTCTTGAAAAGCTCAAGTCCTTCCTTACTGAACACTCAACCCAACAAATCTCCAGGATTTCTTTTGACAAAAATATAAAAAATAAACTACTGTTAATTTCCTCCTCCAATCAAACCTTAACTAAAGCAATTTACAAAAAGTTGTATTATTAGGATGAAGTCCCTGGCTGAATGCCTGTGAAAAAATTCCTCTCACCCTCCATGTCATTTTTAACCTAGAGATGTTTCAACAACCGGATTTCTACTGATGACATCCTCAAACTCAAGGGATTGAGAGGTCCTTCTATTTGTTGCTTGTGCAAAACTGCTGAGGAATCTGCTAGCCACATGTTTTTCAACTATAATTTTTCCCAAGTGGTCTAGAAGTCCCTAATAAGCCATGAACAGATTCCTACTATTAATCTGTAATGGAACAACCCCTTCACCTGCTAGAGGAGATGGTAATACATAAAGGTGGGTCCACTTTCTTTCATTATTATCTGGTTTATCTAGGCAGTAAGAAAACATATGAAATATGAGGATCAGCAGGTAACTACAGGAAAAGTGGTCTCCAACTACTTAACATTCATAAAAAAACTCATCCATTTGAAAAACTTTTCTAACATCATGAATATGACAAGAACAGCTAGCCCTCCAAGTTTTATAGTGATAACGGTTTTTTGGAATAAGCCCACCTATCCTTTTGTCAAAGTTTACACAGATGGAAGCTTCTCCTCACAGAGAGCAGGAATTGGAGGAGTATTCAGAGACTACAAGGGAAACTTCTTGCTTCCCTATCAATCCCCCATAATTGTAGTGGACACAATGGAGGCTCAAACAGTGGCATTGTATTGGGCTTTGAAGCTAGCCAAAATGAACAACTGGATATCTTTGCAGGTAGAGGTAGATTCTTCTCAAATCTTGGATTATATGATAGGAAAGAATAATCCCTCCTGACATATACTCTAGTGGATCAAATAGATGAAGCACACAATGAAGGATATGAGGATCTACTTCAACTTTATATATAGGGAAGGAAACAAACCTGCCAACTATTTAGCTAAAAGTGGAGCAGAGTCCCAAATGGTAATTGTAGCTACCTCCCCTACATATTCTCTTTCTTTTCTTCTCCGGAAGGAAAATTTTGATGGCCCTCATCTTAGGCTTGTAACCTCCTTTTGATCTTATTAGGATTTTATCTTTGCCAATATATATATATATATATATATATATATATATATATATAT
>JXCR01148092.1:125027-137013 GCA_002079205.1 Phalaenopsis hybrid cultivar
TATATATATATATATTGTGGAAGGAGCACTGCTCAACCTATATTATGAGAAAAAAAAACCATATATGTTACAAAACCAAGGGAACCCTTAAAAAGAAGCAGGGTGAGCCCCTCAAAAAACTTATGAAAACTTTGATCTAACAAAAGGTATGGGTAACAGATCCCCTTCCAAAAGTAATTGCAAAGAAGGGTTAATGGATTTGCTAATAAGAGTATGATCATTGTGGAGTCCCATTCGAGAAAGCCAATTTGAAGGCCTATTACCTTCTCTGTGAATATGGGAGACAAAAAGCAGAATACCATCACTCATATGTTGAACTTCCTTGATTAAGTATATCCGGTGCCAAGGACTATCAATTGCCCCATTTATAATATTCACTAAGGTACTAGAATCTGATTCCACTAAGATGTGATGAAAACCAAGTCTGCTAGCAAGTAGGAGGGACCAGTATAAAGCCAAAGTTTTAGCTTCTAAGGGATCCTTGGCAAAGGTAAGAGATTGGAAGTAGAGCAGACAAACACCTCTATAATCCCTAAAGACACCTCCCATACCAGCATGGGGATGAAGAAAACTGCCATCAATATTCTTGACTAAGCCTTGCTGTGGAGGTAACCACTTCACCAGTATAGGCAAAATAGGGGTGGAGGTGTTCTGAACATCCTGAGAGAAAATCTGGGGGAACTTCTTAAGCTTAATGAGTTTCTTCACATAAGAAATACAATGATTAGCCACTATTATCACCCCAACTTCAGCCTCCTCAAAATTCATCTTGTTCCTAGCCATCCAAAGAAACCAAGCCACAATGCAAGGTACCACAAAAAGTTTGTTGTCTAGCCAATCATGCCAGAACTGAAAAAAGTTCCCTCAGAACAGGTTTAGAACTGATAACAAAGCCTAACTTAGGAAATTGTCCCAAATCAGTTGCACAGTGGAGCAACTGAAGAAAAGGTGATTTATAGATTCCTCCTCCAATTTACATAAAACACAACAAGAAGAACACCTTAGGCATTTCAATTTCAGAATATCATCAGTAGGGAGAAGTTTATGGAAGAGTCTCCAATAGGAAAAAGAGATATATGGTGATACAAATTTGCTCCAAACTCTAGTGCCCCATTCCACCTCTTGTTGAGGGAAACAAAACTCTCCAATAAAAGCAGAAATAGTTTGTGATTGTCCCTTTTTTACCACCACTCTATCCTTTCTTGAGGAGTCAATGGAAATTTTCTGAATTCTCGAGAGCTGAGAGGGTTCACAAACAACTTGGAGTGCCTCAAGATTCCACCTCCCATTTCCCAAAAAATCAGCCACCTAAGTAGAAAAATCAAACATGTTCAAAGAGCCAATACCAATACAAATATTCTCATCTACAAGCCAACTGTCCAGCCAAAAATTATATTTACCCCACCCTGCTTCCCATATGAAAAGTTTTTTAGCCCCATCCCTAATTTTTAACATCCTGGCCCACATAATAGAATCACCAAATTTCCTTACAGCTTGATTGGGGTGGATGTGTTTGTAATATTTTCCCATCATAAATCTAGACCAGAGGGAATCTTGAGATCTAAATTTTATCCTGAGTTTACAAAATTTTACATATATAAGGTGAGAAAAGCTTTTAAGGACTTACATGCCTTACTCCAGCTAGTCCAATCCAATTGGTTCCTTTGTCCAGACCACAAGAACCTATTAAAAGTTTATCTAGACTCTTCTGTATAGATTTCTTCATTACTGTCATTTGTAACAAATAAGCAAGGAGAGAAGATAATACACTTTTGGGAAGAGTGATTCTTCCACCATTAGACAAGTTAGACAAGTAAGAGTTGACCCAACATTGGAGTTTGTCTTAGATTATCGCCACATTATGATCAAATTAAACTTATTTAGTTCTACCTTTAATAAGAAGAGCACCAAGATATTTGATTGGAAGTTGACTAACACTAAAACCAGTGAAATCAAAAATCTAATTCTTCATAATAGGTTCAGCCTTCTGACTGAGAACAACCACACATTTCTAGGTATTCAAAACCATGTCAGAGCTTCTTTGGAAATGTTCTGAGCATTTAAATATAGATCTAAAGCAGACTTAGTAGTTTTAGAAAACACAAAAACATCATCAGCAGAAGCAAGGTGATTAATTAGCATATTAGATCTGTGACTGTAAAGGGAGTGTGGTTCTTCAAGAGCAATCTGATTTAACAATCTAGAAAGATAATCAAGAGAAAGAATAAAGATTGAAGGAGAGAGGGGATCACCTTGCTTAATGCTTCTAGAAGCACTGAAGAACCCATGAGAGCAACCATTAACAAATACAGATTGATAATTATGAGACATCCATCTACCAATAATAGAGAGAAAAGAAGGAGAGAAGCCTCTAGCAGTGAGATCCTCCTCAATAAAGTCCCATCTAATAGTGTCATACGCATTCTTGATATCCAGTTTGAAGATAATATTACCTCCTCTGCACTGTCTGTCCAGATCCAATACCAGCTCTTGACCTAAAAGAACATTGTCCATTATGCTTCTACCTTGTACAAAAGCATTTTGGTTTTCACTAACAATGTGGCTAAGATGAGGTTGTAATCTGCTTGCAATGAGTTTGCTAATGACCTTTGAAATAACAGAAGTCAAGTTCATGGGTCTGAAGTGTTACCATTTAAACATGGCTTTATCCTTAGGAATTAAGGTAATAGTAAAGGAGGTGAAATACTTAGGTGGGTCACAACCCCAAAAGAAACTTTGTATAGCCACTATAATATCCTTCTTAATTATACTCCAAGTTTTCTTATAAAAATCATCTATGAAACCATCTGGCCCAGCCACTTTAGAACTATCAATTGAAGATAAAACCTCCTAAATTTCCTTCTCATCAGGGATAGCAGTAAGTTCTAATGTTTTAGTAAATACAACCTCCATCACAAAAACACCATTATGGACAGGACTCTTTTTGATAAGAGGTTGAATAAAAATTTCCTTGAAATAATTCACTGCACTAGAGGGAATACTATCAACATTATTAATCCAAACCCCATTTTTATCAAGTATCTTGTGAATAGTATTGCATCTTCTGCTGTAGTTATTACATGCATGAAAAAATTTAGAATTCCTCACCCTCATAGAATTTGACCTAGCGTCTTTTTGTGCATAGAATTCTTCCTGCATAGAGATAGCTTCCATTAAACCTTCATTAGCCTTAAGCAAATCATTACTTACCTGATGATTAATTTCAAGTAAGTTCTCCCACTTTAGTACAGATTCTTCAGCAGTCTTAAGTCTGGCATTTACATCACCAACCACATTCCAATTCTATTGAGACAACTGTTTTCCCATTTTCTTGTGTAACATCTAGAGCTTCACCCAAGGATTTAGATTATGGCAATCTTGCCAAGCTAATGCAACTTGAGTAAGGAAATTACTATGCAGTGACCACATGTTCAGATATCTATAAGAAGATCTGTTCGTAGTAGGGGATGCAACAATAGTAATTAACAATGGTCTGTGGTCAAAGTCACACATGTTCAGATGTTGTACAGAAGTATGTAGAAAATCTTTCATCTAAATATCATTGACCAATACTCTATCTAATCTTTCCCAAATCTTTCCTCTCCTCCAAGTAAATTTGGGACCAAGAAAACTCAAATAAAAATGTCCAGCCTCCTGAGCATTCTCATTGAAGGAGCTAATCAGATTTAGATTATGAATTCTGTCCCCTTATTTTCATTAGGGGATGCCACACAGTTAAAATCTCCCCCCACAATCCAAAAGAGTTGAGATTGCTGCCAAATCCAGCAAGTGATACCACAATTCTTTCCTTTCCACTTCTGAGCAACCAACATATATAAAAGTGGCTAGGCCACTAGACTCACCCAATGATAGTTTCAAATGAAGGAAGAACTCGTGATCCCTGATAATAGAATAATGGATCTCATAGAGGAATTGAAAACCATAGAACTCATTAGTAATGTGTTGAATATGCTTAGACACCACTGGTTCTATAATAGCAAAAATCCAAAATTTATGCAACCTATAAAGGTTTAGTAACCTGTTAAGGGATCTAAGATGAGCCAATCCCCTAACGTTCCAACAAAGAAACTTTATCATCCAAAAGAGATTGGTTTCCCCCTCCTTCTAGTTCTAACCCCATTTAATGGTTGCTGAGATGGACCTTCCCCCCTGTGGAATGAATAGAAGACAAGTTCTTAAGCTCCTATACAGTTTTCTTTTTCTTTTTAGATTTATGAACCTGTCAGTCCTCTTCTAGAGCTGCATTCATCTGATTAATTAAATAGTTATCTAAAGAGAATTCCCCTTGATGATCCAAATCCACCACATGAATCCCCTCCACAATAAGTTGTGTTGCCAACAACTGATTATTAACTACCTCTTCACTAGTCACAGTTTCAGCAATAACATTTGGAGGTTGCACCCCTAAGATTTCTCTCTCAAAGGAATTATCACCCAACACAGCATCCTAATTTGTATTGTTTAGATCATTCCCATCTGGCTTGGAAACTGACACTATAGCTTTTTCACCACCAAGAGGTACCATATCATCAATAATATCATGAATTTCTCCACTTTGGACATTCTCCTCTATATTCCCCCATTCCTCCCTATTGCCATTCGCTTACAACCTTTTCCTCAGACCAGGATGGAGCCTGAAGCATTTGTTATCAGTATGGACAAATATTTTAGAATGGTGGAAATAATATGGTCTTTGTTCAGCAATAATTTTTTTTCCAATAGCCATTATGTTCAATTCCAAGCCATATTTCCTCCACAGCAGGAAGAGTAATGTCCCTTTCCACCAAGATCCTATCCACTGAAGGTATGGATAGATTAAATTTAGGCACATCTAGCTTAAGAGGTATCCCTAGTGCCAAATAAATACTAAATAGAACCTTGTGATTGAAAAAGTGGAGCTTAAGCCCAGGCAGTTTGAACCAAATAGGAACAATAGGTAATTCTTTACTGGGTCAAAATCTGGAGTCCATTTAAGTAACTTCATGGTACTCCCTTCAATCAATATGGATTGTTTGGAGAACGGCCTTGCATAGTCCTCTTCTCGAGATAAATTAATTAGGATATGTCTACCATCCAGTAACCCTACCCTCCAAGCTCCATTGAATTTCAAACTAACAAAAAATTTTCTAATAGACTCCATCTTGGGGTGACCTAATTGGAGTTTAACTATAAGAGAGAACTTACATTTATCAGTTAAACCTTGAATATCCTCTTCAGAATAATAGATTGTCATTTTTCCTCCTTTTTTACAATAGGCTTAAATAGTGGATCAACACCTTCATGATAGGCTTGAGGAAAGACTAGCACATCGTAATTTTTGATTGTATCAAAACCCTTCCCCACAATATCAGCAAAAGTGGCTTTTGACCACTAGATATTAATAGTCATATCCAAATTATTTAGGTCAGCCATCAGAAACCAGAGAAACAAAACAGGAATCCAAATAGACCCAGAGAAATGGAAGGAACCATCAAAAACAAAGAAGAAAAGGAAAACTAGATTCACCAAAGTAGAAAGCTAGAACCAGCAAACCTCCACGAGAATCTATAGCAACAATTCCATAAAAGCCCAAACTCAAAGAACCAAGAACCCAGCAAGAGTAGAAGTCACCAAGGAAGAAACTAGAAATAACCAGCAGTGAATAAGAGCCTACAACAAGTCCACTGAATCTCTTCTCAATGGAACAGTAAGATTTAAAAGCCAAAAGCCTGAGAAGAGGGGTAAACTTAGCAAAATCAAAGGAGAATGTGGAAAACACTTCAAAACACAACAAACAAGAAGATTAGTCCAGTACACTTGAAGAACAGCTACACATTCATCACTTTCTCCATCCATTTCGCAGAAACTCTAGCAAAGCACAGGTAAACCCAGCTGCCATCTTATATATATATATATATATATATATATGGGGAGAAGGGTCGGCCGCCAGCGCATCTTTTTTTCATAGCAATCCTAGAGCCGGCTCCTTCTACTCCCCCTCCTATGGCAGTCAGAGGTTCTCCTACCTCTAATGATTCCAGAGATCCTGTCACCTTTGATTCACCGTTTGACAATACTGAAACCCAAGAGCGCATTGAAGACTGTAAGCCGGTGGATGCGAGTTCACGCCATGTTACCAAAGAGTCAATTCACATTCTTTTTATGATGCCTCCCTTCATCATGCCCTATTTGATAAGATCGTGCGGCAAGTTGAAAATTACTTCAGTGACAAAAATCTTCCCAATGATGTTTTTTGTTGAAGCATGTGAGGAAGGACAAGGAGGGGTATGTTGCAATTTCTCTTATCTCATCGTTCAAAAAGATGAAAATGCTCACCAAGGATCTTCCTCTTTTAGAGGGTGCTCTGAGGACTTCTTCCCTACTTGTTGTTAGCTCTGATGGAGAAAGAGTGAAACAACTGCATCCACTTCCGATTGTAAAACTCATGGATGACAAGGCACAAACAGTTCTTGTTGAAAATTTTCCAGAGGATTATTTTGAAGATAGCATCCGGGGAATCTTTGGGATAGGTGACCATATTTTAGGGGTTACCATCCATAATCCTCAAAAAAATAACAACTCTCAAGACAACACATTTTGCAATCAATAGTAGGCTCTATGCAGTTGTTGTGTATAACACTGTTGAGGCAGCAGAGAGTGTCATTTTGTCACTGAATTATGAAATGAATTGGAGGAATGGCATGTGAGTTCAGATTTTACTTAAAAGAATGGAAAAGTATGGGCTTGCTCAAAAACCACAAAAAAGTGTCTTTTTAGTAAAAAATATTAGAGCTGAAGCATTGGAAATACCTGCGCTGAACCAAAATAGGTTAGACAAGGAGGAAGACAATAACTGTAATGAAGGTATGGGTGCGCAGAGGAATAGGTGCAGAGGTCAAGGTAGAGGCAACCACCAGCAACCAACCAACAGTCAAGGTCATAGGAATGTCCCAGCTGGTTCTGACGCTAAAGGCGTGATTAGTAAGCCATTTACTGGACAAAAGATGATAGATGGAAGGAGGGGATTTACAATGGGGCACGGAAGTCCAATCTAAACTTGATTGCAACCATCATGGTATGATCATGTTTTTATCTTCCTTTCACTTCTTCAAAGGGGTCCACATTATCTACTTTTCTTGTTTGCACTTCATAGGGCGTGATGGATGGTTTTGAAATGTGGTTTCAATTATATGGATGGTGTGTTATGTAATTAAGGTNAGCATAGCTCCAATTCGTTAATAATAAAAAAATAGTTACACATAAGAGAAGAGGGCCTATAATAGATGGGTACCTCTGAAAAAGAAATGCCATAAAAAAGGAAGCTATCTAATGTAAGAAAGAGAAAGAAGGTCACTGGACAAAAGGAAGGCCAATGGGGGAGGAATCCTCTTGCTAACCAATGGGACTTCAGTGTGAAGACCCCTTGAAGGCAGCCAATTGGATTATCTATTAAATTCTCTATGTATGTGAGTGAATATTGTGGAGCAGTTCTTCAGTAAAAGATGAATCCTGGAAATCCAGCAAATTAAGTTCCAGGGAATGTCACAAGAACCCTTGATGATGTTGATAAGAAGTAAGGAATCGNTCCAATGGGGGAGGAATCCTCTTGCTAACCAATCCGACTTCAGTGTGAAGACCCCTTTAAGGCAGCCAATTGGATTATCTATTACCTTCTCTATGTATGTGAGTGAATATTGTGGAGCAGTTCTTCAGTAAATGATGAATCCTAGAAATCTAGCAAATTAAGTTCCAGGGAATGTCACAAGAACCCTTGATGATGTTGATAAGAAGTAAGGAATCATATTCAACCCAGAACTAGTTAAAATTGCAGGTTTTGGCAAAATAGAGAGCCCAAAAAATAGTTTGACATTCAGCCTCAAGAGGATCCATAGCCATAACAGGAGAATGAAAATTTAAAATGCNGGATTCAACCTAGAACTAGTTAAAATTGCAGGTTTTGGCAAAATAGAGAACCCAAAAAATAGTTTGACATTCAGCCTCAAGAGGATCCATAGCCATAACAGGAGAATGAAAATATAAAATGCACTTCCCCCTTTGATTTCTGAAGACACCACCAATACCTGCATAATGTGAATTATAGCTACCATCAGTATTGACTTTTATCCAGCCATTCTGGGGAAGAGACCAGCTAATTTTCAAAACTTTAGTAATGAAAAGTTTGGAAGAGGGGGCCAGCTCCAACACAGCTTTAAACTTTTTGAGTTTAATCAATTTTTGTAAATGAGAAATGCAATTTAGACCCACTTTCATAGGATCTAAGGGAGTAGCTTTATACTTCAGATGATTTCTAGCCATCCAAACAAACCAAGCCACAATATTGGGGATATCTTGAAGTTTGGCACCCTTCCAATTAGACCAGCAACTATAGAAAACATCCCATGAAATTTTCATGGTAGGAACATTCAGCTTTACTAGCACAAAATTCCAAATTTGCTGTACCCAAGGGCAGGCAAAGAAAAGGTGAGCAAGGGTCTTCTCCTCTGTCAGACAAAATATACATCTAGAGGGTCCTCTAAGACCCTTTAATTTTAAGATATCGTTAGTGGGAACCAGCTTTGAGAAGAGTCTTCAAATGAAAAAGGACATGGAAGGAGTAAGAAACCTGTTCCAAATTATATAACCCCAATCCACCACCTATTGGAGAGGGGTAGGTTGAGATAAGTTTTTTTTTACTACAATTTTGTCCTTTTCCCTTGTTGAATAGAAATTTTATGAATATTAGAGATTTGAGAGGGGTTGCAGAATGGAAGGATAGGATTTAGATTCCAATTGTCATTCTCCAAAAGATCCTTTACTAACTTGGGGAAGGCTAGAGCATTGTGATCTTGAAGCAGGTTGCCGTCCAAAGCCCAATTATCCCACCAGAGGTTTACCAAAGCTTCACCAATCTCCCAGGAAAACATTTGTTCAGCTTCCTCCTTAATTTGTTGGATCTTTTTCCACATAGGAGAGTCCACCAAGCCAACAGATAAGTGAGTAGGATGCTTCTATTTACATTATTTACCCCATAAGAATTCAACCCAAAGGGAGACTTGGGATATGAATTTAATCCAGAGTTTACAAAGGTTAGTGTACATTACTTGAGGAAAGGACTTAAAGCCCAACCCTCCTTCCATTAAAGGTTTACAAACCTTAGCCGAAGAGGTCCAGTGTTTTTGTTTCCTTTGACCAGTCCACAGAAATCTATTGAACATTCCTTCTAATAGTCTTTGAGTAGCCTTCTTCATAACATTCATTTGCAAGAGAGAAGATTGAATGGAAGATAAAACACTCTTTAGAAGGGTTATTCTACCCGCATTGTATAAATAAGAATTCTCCCAGGCTTGCAATTTGCTTTAAATCTTCTCTAGGATATGGTCAAACTGAAAATTTTTAGTTCTCCCTTTGATAAGAAAGACCCTTGGATATTTCACTGAAAGGCAGCTGTTGCTAAAGCCAGTTAATTCGGAAACCCAGTTCTTAAACTCACTCTTGCATTGTTTACTGAAAATAAAAATGCATTTTTGGACATTCAACTTCATTCCAGGAACATCCTAGAAATTCTCTAAGTACTGCATAAATAATCTAACAGGAGGTTTGGAAGCTTTGGAAAAGATAATAATATCATGAGCAAAAGCCAAATGATTAATTAAGATGGAAGATCTATGACTGTAAAGGGAGTGTGGTTTCCTGATTGCCATTTCATTCATAGCTCTGGATAAGTAGTCAAGGACCAAAATAAATAAGGTAGGAAAGAGTGGATCACCTTGTTTAATACCTCTGGATGCAATAAAAAAACCATGTGAATTTCCATTAATAAAGACTGAATGAAAATTTTTTGCCAGCCATCTATTGATTATAGAGATAAAAGAAAGGGGAAAACCTCTGGCAATGAGTACTTGTTCAATAAAGCTCCAACTGATTGTATCATAAGATTTTTTGATATCCAATTTGAGAATTAAATTTGCTCCTCCAGTGGTTCTTTCCAGATCTAATAAAAACTCCTGGGCCAAGAGAACATTATCCATAATGCTTCTACCCTTGATAAAGGCTGTCTGATTCCTGCAGATAATTTAATTCAAATGAGGTTGTAATCTTGGACCAAAACTTTGCTTATAATCTTTGAAATAACAGAGGTAAGGCTAACAGGTCTGAAGTTTTCCCTTTTGTGAGGAGCTTTTTCTTTGGGAACCAAAGTAATTGTAGATGAGGAGAAACATTTGGGGAGATCAGCACCCCAAAAAAAACTTTGAATTATTGCAATAACATCTCCCTTCACAATCAGCCAAGCCTTTTTATAGAAGCCAGCTATGAACCCATCTGGTCCAGCAACCTTAGTACAGTTAATAGAATTGAGGGCATCCCAGATTTCCTTCTCATCAGGAATATCAGTGAGAGAAAGGATTTTAGTAAACTCCCTTTCTTTATCAAATAATGTGTATTGAATGGCAGACTTGGGGACAGGAGGTTGTTTGAAAATTTCTTGAAAATACTGAACAACATTCAAAGATATACCTTCAGCATAAGTAATCAATTGTCCATCCTGTGTAATGATTTTGTGAAGAGTATTGCATTTCCTCTTATAGTTGATGTAGGCATGGTAATATCTAGAATTTTGATCCCCATCATAGAATTTTGTTCTATTGGCCTTTTGAGCATAGAACTCCTCTTGCATATTGATGGCATCCAACAGTTGTTCATTAGCAGAGTGTAGATCACTTTCAGAATTGGGACCATTGTCTATGAGTTGTTCTATTTGCAGTACCTTCTTTTCAGCCTCTAGAACCTTGCTATCAATGTTCCCCACCACTTCCCAGTCCCACTTAGATAGATTCCTACTGACTTTTTTATGAAGAGCCAGAGTTTGATATCAGGAATGTGATGGTGTACATCAGGCCAAGCCAGAGAGACTTGGTTTCAAAAATCACCATGCATGGACCAAATATTAAGATATCTGAAGTTGGATTTACTTTTAGTAGTGTTGGCAGATATATTAACAAGTAAAGGTCTATGGTCAGACCCACTCATAGCCAAGTGNCAAGAAAGGAAAGCCCAAAGGTTAATATGTGTGATTCAAACGCACGACCTCAAGATTAGAAATTACACCCTCAGCCATAATATCATTAGTAAGTGCTCATATTTGATAATTACAAACATCATATGAAAAGTAGTACTCATTATCGCATTTTAATCGTCAAATTCATATTTTTATCCTTACGTAAAGTGCTGTGTGTAAAAATGAAACGATAGGTAAATCCATAAGAAATGGGTGCAATATATATATATATATATATATATATATATATATATATATATATATATATATATNCTAGAGTTCTTATCTAGCATTGGAAGAGTATCCAACATATATAAAAGTGGCAAAGCCATTATAACTATTCAACTTAAGTTTCAAATGAATGAATTGGTCTCCCTCTTTGATGACAGTACATTGAATCTCCTATCTGCATAACAATCAAATTTTACTGTTAGTGTTAACAAGTAGCAAAAATCCATGGAATTTCCTCACAATTTTATTGATATGTTTAGATATCATAGGTTCAAATATTGCAATGATCCAAGGCTAATACATCCTATTGAGAGCCAGAAGTCTATTAAGGGATCCAGGATGTGCTAATCCCCTAACATTCCAACAGATTAAATTCAGTTAACCAATTGAAGTGGACTTTCCTCTCCTCCTAGCCCTAATAGTGCTAGAAGGGAGAGTGAGGTCTTCCTCCAAAGATGAAGAGGAAGGAAGGATATATATATATATACATATATAAATATATATATATAGCTTTTCATCTTCATTTACTATTTTTGTGGATAAGTCACCCTCTTTAGGTGTGAGTCATTTTGTATTTTGGTTTCTAGACAGGGTGCCTTTCCAATGTAGTTTCTTTGTACTATTTTTACTACTCAACATGTAGGGAGCTGAATAATGCTTCTTATATATATATATATATATATTCATAATATATAGAAA
>JXCR01148092.1:157551-175555 GCA_002079205.1 Phalaenopsis hybrid cultivar
ATATATATATATATATATAGATCACGATGGTGGCGGCTAGACCTAACTATGCTCTATTAGGGCTTTGGCTGTGATGGAGCTGCTTGGAGGTGCTGTGGAGCTGGGTGAAGAAGCTTGCTTTCTCTTCAAGGAGTCCCTATGGTTTATGGTGGTGTTTTGGGTGTTGCCCAGGAAGAACTTTTTTGAATCTTGTTACTGTTCTATTGCCTTGCTGAAGTTGTTGTTTGCTGTTATTTTTTCTTGGTCTCTCCCCCTTTTTATTGATTTTCCTGGTTTCTATTTTGTTTGATCCTTTTGAGGTTCTGCAGCTATTTTCTCAATCTTACTGGATTTTGGTCTTAGTTGTTTGGGGGTTTTCTGTTCCCTGGCCTTGTCCTTGGTTTTTTTCTGGTGTCCTCAATGGTCTTTCCCATTGATACAGATACCAATGCCCAATGGACCAAGACTACTTCTGCTGAAGTTGTTGGAAGTGGCTTTGAAGTACCTAAATCCTTTGATCATTCGGTCTTCCCTCAACATCTTCATGATGCTGTTGCTGGGAGGGGGGTTTGCCTTTTTCTCAATCCTTTAGGATTAAAGGAAGGGGAACTTGCCATCATCATCTCTCCTCAAAAAATTAATGAGCTCAATGAAATAATAAATTTTACTCTGGTTGGCAAATTTTAGTATGACCACCCTAAAATGGATTTGGTAAGGAAATGTTTTGCGGATTTGAAATTGACTGGTGCATGGAGGCTGGGTTTAATAGATGGTAGGCACCTGTTAATATCTTTATTTAATGAAGATGATTATGCAAGGGTATTTGCAAAACAAACTCTGATTATTAACGAAGTTGCAATGACGTTGTTGAAGTGGACACCTGAGTTTGATCCCATAAAAGAACCTCCTGTAGTTCCAACGTGGTTCAAATTCCCAAACCTTCCTATTCAGTATTTCCATCAAAATGTACTGTTCAGCATCAGTAGAGTGCTTAGATGCCCCTGAAAATTGATGCCCCTACTTTTAATGTGGCTAGATTTGTTGGTGCTAGAGTTTTGGTAGAGAGGGACATTACCCTGCCTGATATAGATAGGGTGTAGATTGGAACTACTGAAGAAGGATTTTGGCAGAAAATAATAGTGGAACAGAAACCAGTATATTGCCAACATTATAAAATATTTGGACATAATGTGGAAAGGTGCTATAGACTACATCCTCCACCTAAAAGAAGAACTTCTAGGGACAGAAATGATACTTCTAGGCCAGCAGAGACAAATGGAATGGAAGTGGCTGTTGTTGCTACTGTTGTTGATGTTGAAAATACAACTGGGGTTATGCCCAACAGTATTGCTGGGGAGCAGGAGGAAGCTATAAGTATTAATAGAAATTTGTTGGGAAATGTAATACAAGATGACAGCTTAATTAGTATTAACCTAACTAGGGTTGAAGACCAGACAATGAACAATTTGACAGATGACTTAACTGAAGATTGGCAAGTTCAAAGAAGCAATAAAAAGAAAAAAGGTAATTTAGATTTTAAATAGCCTATGGAGGGCCCACATATACTTGTTAGGTTATTGGAGCTCAATTATATATTGGAGCTCAAGTTGGCTATGCCACTTTCATTTATGCTAGTAGTCTTGCTAATATACAGGCCTATTCAAGCCACCCTATGGAATGAGTTAACTCACATTGGACAATCTGTAAACTCCTTCTGGATTTTGGGGGGTTACTTAAACTGTATGTCATCTCTTAGTGAAAGAAGAGGTGGTAGTCCACCAACTGTTTCTGCAATGAATAGATTCAATGATTTTCTTTCTGAGGCTGATTTGTTTGATTTCGGGTATCAAGGTCCATATTTCACTTAGAGGAGGGGTGCAATGTGGGAAAGGCTGGATAGAATACTAGGTAACTCTAAATGGGCTCAAACCTTCCCATTCACTATCATTACTCATTTGGCTATGATTGTTTATGACCACAGACCTCAGCTGTGTACTATCCAAAATGCTGTAAAGCCAAACAAAGCTCCATTCAGATTCCAAAACATGTGGACTCTTCATCCTGACTTTGTTGAAGAAGTTGATAAGGTTTCGATGGCTGAAGGTAACTCTAATCCATGGATTAAACTGTGGAATCTCCAAAACAAAGTGGCAACACATCTGAAGAAGTGGAATTGGGACACTATTGGCAATATACATGAGAACTTGATTAATGCCTAAAGTAAAGTTATTAGCATGGAAAAGAATTTCCAAATGGGATTGAATTCTGAAGCTGACCTTCATAAAACCAGTGAAGAATTGTTAATGCAAATCAACTATACTGAATGTTTTCTAAAACAAAAGGCTGCTGCCACCAGATTTATTAAAGGAGATAGAAACACAAGCTGTTACCATGCTTGTGTTAGCTTTAAAAGGAAAAATAACATGATTTTATCCATATAGGATTCTGATGGTATGTTAGTGACTGGTGCTGAGAATATTGCCCATGATGCTGTTAAATATTTTCAAAATATTTTTAAGGATCAGTCTGCTGAGAGTGATCAAATCAATATGGAACTCTTCTTTGAGTGCAATGATTATGTACAAATTTTGGACCTTAATCCTATTCGAATGGAAGGAGAAATTAAAGCTACATTGGACTCTACAGATGACCATAAGGTGGCTGTCCATGACGGCTTTACTGCAAAATTTTATAAGACTACTTGGCATATCATCAGTGGAGTTTGTTGATGTTGTGTAAAGCTTCTTTAAAGGTATTGATCCCCCTAGATACTTTACAGCTTCCACTGTAACTTTGATTCCCAAAAACTCCAGTAGGGTTGTGTGGGGAGACTTATGACCTATCAGTCTAACAAATGTCATTTCTAAAGTAATCAGCATGATAATTAGCAATAGGCTTCAAACTCACCTCCAGCAGCGTGTCAGCAATAATCAGGTGGCATTCGTGAAAGGAAGACAAATCTCTGATAACATTCTTTTGGCATAATAGCTGTTGTTGGACCTTGATAGAAAATGTAGAGGCAGCAATCTTATTCTGAATTTTAATATTCATAAGGCTTATGATACTATTAATTGGAATTTTATCTTGGACACCTTAAATTCTAGTGGTTTCTTTGAGGCCTTTATCAATCTGATAAGAAGATGGCTTTATTGTAACAACTATTCTAACTTAAGTAATGGAAAAAGCCAAGTTTTCTTCACTGCCTCTAGGGGAATTAAACAAGGAGATCCTTTGTCACTAACTATCTTTATTATTGCTATGGATTATCTTTCTAGGATTCTAAATCAAATGTTTGCCTCATCTCCTCATTTAGCATATCATCATAGATCCAACATTGGTGGGATTCATTTGTCCTATGCAGATGATATTATCATTTTCTCCACGGCTACCAAGACTACTGTGAAGGCTCTTTATCAAGGACTTAAACACTTCCAAAAAACATCTGGTATGCATCTTAACAAAAAAAAATGTCAAATTTTTTCTAGCTCAAACACTCTTCCACATATTAAGCAATGTATTGCTCAACACACTGGGTTCAGTAAGGCTTCTCTACCAATCAACTATCTTGGTGTCCAATTAATCAAAGGGAGAACCAAGCAAACTCAATTCAATGGTGTTATTGATCAAATTGAAAAACAGCTGCAATGTTGGACTAATTACTTCCTCTCAAATGGAGGTACGATCACCCTCCTTAAAAGGATCTTAACTTCCATCCCTTCCTAAGCTCTTCAAATGTTTATCATGAAGAAAGGAACTCAAATAAGGCTAGGCATAATTTTTAACAGATTTCATTGGGCTGGATAGAAGAAACAATTCCATTGGTTTGCATGGCAAAAACTATGTAAGCCTTTAAATGCAGGAGGTTTAGTCTTTAAAGATTTTTAGCAGCTCAATGTCATCAATCTTTGTAAACTATGGATAAAGTTTAGAGCACAAGATAGTTTGTGGGCAATGTTTATGAAGGGGAAGTACTACAGGATAGTACATCCTATCCTGGCTAAGAAGAAAGTGGGTGATTCCAGGCTGTGGACTAAACTTTTGGAGGTCAGACATAAAGCTGAGGATCTATTTATTTGGGAGCTAGGAGAAGGAAAAGTAAATTTCTGGCTTGATAATTAGGTTTGGAATGGGGAGAGACTACACACCTCCAATCAAAACTCAGTGACAAAGGTGAAGGAATTCTTGACTGATAATTAATGGAATTACAATTTGTTGGCTACCATCCTAACTGAAGAGCAAATATATTGGGTTAAGAAAACCAAAAAAATTATAAAAATGGTAACCTGTCAGCTGGGGGAAAATGATTTGGGGAAAGTGGTTAACTCCTTCCATGTCTTTTTTCTGCTGGAGGCTATGGAAATCCTTACTACCTATTGATGACATTTTTAAGATGAAAGGCCGTAGGGGACCCTCATGCTATTATCTGTGCAATAAAGTTGAAGAAAGTCTGGATCATTTGTTCTTTTCTTGTAGTTTCTCCCAAAGAGTATGGTCTGATCTGTTAAAGCAGCTCAACATTGATACTCTGAAAGTTAGTTGGCAATATTTTTTGGGGTATTGGATGGAGTGGTTGGATGCTAAATTAATAACCATTCCTTGTGTTGTTGCCCGGTTCATATGGATGTGCAGAAACTAAGTAAAGTATGACAACATCAAACCTAAGGGAATGGCTGTAGTTTTGAATTGTACTTCATATTTGCAAAAGACTATAAAATATCAAAAATTTCCCAATATTTTCCAGAATTGGGTGCCTAATGGGAAAAATTTGAAAGTGTCCAGACCAACTTTGGTCCTCTGGAGCCCCCTCCTAAAGGGTGGCTGAAGGTCAATACAGATGGAAGCTTCTATAAGGAGGCTGCTGGTGTGGGAGGAATCATTAAGAACTCTCTAGGAAAGTGCATTTTGTACTTTTGATCTACAACTTGGGCTAATGATGCACTTGAAATTGAGATGATAGCTATTTATTGGGCTCTCTACCTTGCCAATCAATGCAACATCATAAAATTGGTGGTAGAGTCTGATTCCATTGACTGTATCGGGATACTGAAACAGGAAGAAGCTTCCCCATGGAATGTTGCTAGGTGGACTACTAAGATCAAGAGTATGTTAATCAATATTGAAGTAATTTATAGCATATCCTAAGGGAAGGTAACATTCCAGCACATAGTTTTGCTGTAAGGGGGAAAGATCCTGAAGTGATTATTGCAGGGACTATACCTTCTTCTCATTTAGTTGTCCTTCTTCATGGGGACATTTTATCCATTCCTTATGTTAATTGTAGGGATTGATTATATATATACACACTGGGTTAGATACAAAGTCAACTATATATACTTCCTACAACTTTTGTAAACATCAATATATGATCTAACTTGGATAGATGGGAAGGGAGTGGTTGAGTGGTCTTTTCACTCATTTCATAATCAAGTTTTCATATTAACATGTAAGGAGACATAGATAGCTCTTTTTCTAATATATATATATATATATATATATTAAAAAAAAGGAGTGACAGAGACTTCCAACATGTTAAACTGAAATAAGGTTATAAAGCTATATGGGGCTTGGTTCACAGACAAAAACCAAGGATCACCCAAAAGGGGGCAAGGCCTCCCAAGAGAAAACAAATTAGCATTGTAACCTATCAAAAAACGTGTCCCTAAACAATAGGGCTCAAAAGAAGAAGGAAATGAAACATAACAAAATAGTAAGGACTTAAGGAAACAAAAGCCCTCTTTAGACAGGATGGTTAGAATAAACATCAGTGGACATCCCCCTTCTAATATAAGGCAGATCAGAGAGATCTGCCCTAACCGACCAACCCAGCTCCATAGGAGGGGTAGTATATACTTTTGACAACATAGACAAAGCACCTAGATGTGCAAGCCAATTAACACATCTGTTACCCTCCCTGAAAATATGCTTCCAGATAATCTGAAGGTTATGATTCAACTTCATGTGAGTGATTTGCTTAACAACATGTAGAAGAAACCAAGGTGGGGAGATGTTATCTTTTAAAAGCTGGAATAGCCATAATGAGTTCATTTCCACAATTAGTAGGTTCCATCCCATAACAACAGCTATTTGAAGGGCCCATACCACAGCTAAGGCTTCAGCCTGCAAAGCATTTAGAGTAATAGTGGGAGCTTGGAAACACAATAGGAAATCCCCAGCATTATTTTTGAAAATCCCTCCAATTCCAGCAGTGTGACTTCTATAACTCCCATCAGTGTTGATTTTGATCCAAGGATAAGAAGGTTTCCTCCAATGGAATAGCTGAAATTTTGGTCTGGAAGCAGAAACTTAGGTATTGAGGATTTGGGAACACCTAGGAATTTTAATATTATACCCCATGAGATTGATAATCTTAAGAGTATATGCCAAGAAGTTGGTAGTAGTTTGTGTAGCACTTTGAATTTTCCCCTCATATTTACTGATATTCCTTGCCATACAAATGAACCATGTAGTAATAAAGAGGATCATTATAATTGTAAAGGAGCTAAAAGCTCCAAGTTTCAATAAAAAAAAAAGTAAGAAAGTACAAAAGAAGAAAAACACTATGTGGATCCTAACACAAAGGAATCACACACAAAACGAGCCACTTAACCCATAGAAGCTCCCTTTAAGCCATAGAAGCTTTAATAAAAGGGAGAGACATGCAATCTTCCTTCAAAAGAAAATATAAATCCTCACCCACATTACCACTATTGAGAGAATTTTTCAGAATGAAGGCCAAATCTTGCCAACCAATTCGTAGGTATATTCCCCTCCCTAGGAATAAAGGAAAAATTAACACTAATGCCCCTCCTCAATATATGAATACCAGCTATCCAATAAACCAAATTCCATGGACTGCTCATAATACCTTTAAGAATGTTAATAGGATTGAGGGAATAAGATTCAACCCAAAAGCTTTCCCATACCACACCTTCTAGCAAAGGAAAGAGCCTAGAATATAGCCATAGCTTCTGCTTCCAAAGGAACCCTAGCCCAAACAAAAGAGTGAAAGTATAGCAAGCAACCCCCAACATGGTTTCTGAAGACTCCCCTTATACCAACATGAGGCGCAAGAAAACTCCCATCAATATTAATCTTTACCTTGTTAGGGGGAGGGGACTGCCAACAAATTAAAGAGAAATTGGGAGCCAGAGGAACTGTTTGAGCTGTAGAAATCAAGATATCATAAAATTTACTAAATCTTGAGAGCTTTTGAATGTAAGATAGGTAGTGACTAACAATCGTGTTAACCTCCATATTTGAATTCTCAAATTTCATTTTGTTTCTAGCCATCCAAACAAACCAAGCCACAATAAATGGCACCACAAAAGCTTTGCTATCTAGCCATTCTTGCAAATACTGGAAAAAATTCATCCATGTTAATTGTAAACTAAAAATCTTAAGTTTGTTCAAACTGCACCTCCAAACGTATTTTAAAAAATAAATTTTGCATAGACTCGTCATGCTTCCTGCACAGAAAACACCAAAAGGGGCCCCTCAATCCTTTTAATTTCAATATATCATCACTGGGTAAGAATTTATGGAACACCCTCCAGCAAAAAAGGACATTCAAGGTAAAAGAAATCTATTACAAATCCTTGTTCCCCAGCTGACCTCCTGCTATGGAAAGTATTTAGCCATAATGATAGTAGACATAGAGTGGGAGAGGTGCTTCTTAACTACCAATCTATCTTTCTTGGAAGAATCAATAGGGATTTTCATAATACTATTAACCACTGTAGTATCAACCAGTAAATGAAGGGCTTAAAGATTCCAACCATTATCAGACCATAAATCAAGAACTTTCTGAGATTCCTCAGCAACATATGGAAAATTAAAGGAGAGGTAGCCCTCTAATTTCCAGTTATCAAACTAGAAGCTGATGTTGCTATCTCCCACTTCCTAAATGAAGAGCTTTTCAGCCTCCTCTCTCAACTTGAGCATATTATAGTCCAGATTCTTGAGTCCCCCAACCTCCTTTGCACAAAAGAAGAGTGATGCTCTTTGAAATATTTACCCTTCATGTATTTGTCCCGTAAAGAGGCTTGAGTTCGAAACCTGATCCAAATTTTGCAAAAAATGGTATGAATGATTTGTTGAAAGCTCTTAAAATCTAGCGTCCCAGCTTTTGTTGCCCTACATACTTTCTTCCAACTGATCCAGTGAGATTGCTTCCCATGACCATACCAAAGAAAATGATTAAATAGTATTTCAAATTTATCCTGAGTAGATTTTTTCATAATAGCCATCTGAGATTAGTAAGAAGGGTAGTCAAAACATTCAATAATTATGTAACTCTACCCCCATTTAACATAAAGGAGTTCACCCAACACTAAAACTTGTCCTGAAATTTTTCTATGATTTGGTCAAAATGGATTCCTCTAGTCTTCCCGTTTATAAGAAAAGCTCCTAACTACTTCAAAGGGAGAGAGTTGATACAGAAGCTAGTGCTATCCAAGATCCAATGTTTAATATCTTCTTTAACTCTATTGCCAAAAATAAGCAAGCATTTCTAAGAATTAAGCCTCACACTAGAACAGGATTGGAATTGCTCTAAGCATTGAAGAAGTAATTTCATCATAGATTTAGTAGCTTTAGAGAATATAATCACATCATCAGCAAATGACAAGTGCTTAATAGTCATATTAGATTTATGACTGCAAAAAGTGTGTGGAGCCCTGAAAGATAAATGATTAAGCATCCTAGAGAAATAATCAAAGGCGAGGATAAAAAATTGTGGGGGGATAGAGTATCACCTTGTTTAATACCTCTAGATGCACTAAAGAAGCCATGAGAGGTGCCATTAATAAAATAAGAGTGATAGTTGTTGGACAACCATCTTTTAGTGAGAGAAATGACAGAAGAAGAAAATCCCCCAACCATAGATCCTTCGTCAATGAAGCCCTAATGTATAGTGTCATAAGCTTTAATATCTAATTTAAGGATCACATTACCCCCTATGCAATGTTTATCTAGATCCAGAACCAACTCTTGAGCCAACAATACATTATATACAATGTTTCTTCCCTTAACAAATGCAGACTGATTGTCACTGATAAGCTGAGGAAGATAAGGTTGAAACCTAGCAGCTATCACCTTGCTAATAATTTTATACATCACAGTAGTGCGACATATAGGTCTAAAGTGTTCCCATTTACACTTAGAGCTATCTTTGGGTATTAGGGTAATAGTTGAGCAAGAGAAATAGGTGGGGAGATCAGTACCTTTGAAGAAGCTCTGGATAGCCTCAAAAATATCATCCTTAACAATATTCCAAGCCTTCTTATAAAAATCAGTAGTGAACCCATCAGGACCTGCCACTTTAGAGTTGTCAATGGCTGCTAAGGCCTTACTGACATCCTTCTCTTCAGGCACAAAAGTAAGATCAATACTCCTTGTATAATCCAAGTCCCCACTGAGAAGATCCTTCTTAGTAAGGGCTCTACAAGTCTGAGGTTGAGTGAAGATCTCTTGGAAATACACTTGAAGCTATTAACTCAGTCGAAGTAAGCCAATTGTCATTAGAATCCTTAAATTTATGTATTGTGTTACATTTCTTCTTATAATTAATACAAGCATGGTATTACTTTGAATTTTTATCCCTCTCATAGAATTTAATCTTAGCAGCTTTTTGGGCATAGAACTCCTCCTGCAAAGAAATGGCATTCATTAACTCTTCATTTGCCACTAAGAGATCTGCACCAACTTCAAGATTAGCTTCCAACTAATTTTCTATCAAAGCCATAGTTCTTTCAGCTTCCTGAACCCTTACATTTATGTCAACACAAACCTTCCAATTCCACTGGGCAAAGTGTTTGCCCATTTTCTTCTGAAGCATCCAAAGCTTGATCCTAGGATTCTGGTGAGAACAACCTTTCCAAACCAAAGACACCTGATGAAGAAAATCATTTTGTGAAGACCACATTTTGAGATCTCTAAAGTAAGATTTACATTTGTAGGGTGAAGCAGATATAGTAATGAGAAGGGATATGAGATTAGAACAAGTCATAGGGAGTTGATGAACAGAAGTACGGAGGAATTCCTAGAGCACCAAAACATTCACAAGGATTATGTCCAATCTTTCCAACAAACTACCTATCCTCCAAGTGTATTTTGGACCATTAAAACCCAAGTCTAATAAACCATCTGACTGAATGTTATTATTAAAACTGTGAATCATATTCAAATCAGGGGGCCTACCACCCAGTTTCTTAGAAGAGTAAGAAAGGAAATTAAAGTCCCCTCCCACTAACAAGAAAGAGCTCACAAATATGTTAATCTTACCAAGATAACTCCATAGTTCCTGTCTAGCCAAATTAGAACTTTTAGCATAGATAAATGTAGCTTGGCCAAACTATTGCCGAGAGTAAAACTCAAATGAAGAAACTGAGCATTATCTCCAATCACAGAACAGTGAATTTCCTTCCTATACAGAAGCCAAATCTTATTATTAAGATTAGAAGAAAACTGGAAACCATGGAACTTTTTTGAAATTATTTGAGGATGTTTGGAAACCATAGGTTCCAAGCAAGTAAAAATAAAAAAAACTTATATTCCTATTAAGCGCCAAAAGTCTGTCGAGGGATCTAGGATGTGCCAATCCCCTCCCATTCCAACTCAAGAAATTCATCATCCCAAGGTAGTGGATTTACCACTCCTTCTAGTTCTGACCAGAGAGTCCGTTGACCCTGATTAAAAGCAGCCTCAACCCCAGGCCGATCTCCAAAAGATTCCTTAATTCTTGGAATCCTTTCTTCTTCTTTTTAGACTTTTAAAATTGTGAATCCTCCTCCAAAGAAACATTCATCTGATAAATTAAGTTATCATCAAGTTAGAAACCACCAATAGGCTCCCCAACAGGATCCTGGGGCAAAAGCTCAGGCTACATAGATAGAACCTTACTAGTACCAACCTCCCTATCCCCAACCCTTACAGGGTCAAATTCAGAAACTCTTTGAGTAGAAACAAGATACTCCACCGTAGAATTAATATTAAGAATTTCCTTCAACCACACCCCTTCCAAAATAAGGGTGGAAGTATCAGCCCTAAGATCAACATGCCTGTTATCTTGCATAGTTATATCTGCATTCCTAACCTCATTTTGCCCACTCTCAGTAGGGTTCACCATTCTCTCAGAATCCCTGGGATTTTCATTCCCTTTTCTTAGAGATGGTTGTAGCCTGAAACATCTATCATCAGTATGCCCAAACATTTTGCAATGATGACAATAATAGGGTCTTTGTTTAGCTATAATCCTTTGTCAATAGCCATTATGTTCAGGCCCAAGCCATATCTCCTCCACAACTAGAAGAGTGATATCTCTTTCTATCAGTATTCTAGCTATAGAAGGTCTAGAAAAATTAAAAGTAGGAGCATCCAATTTCAAAGGCCTACGCAAAGCTTTGCCAATTTTGAAGAGAACCTTATGATTAAAGAAACGCAATTTTAAGCCAGGAAGTTTAAACTATATGGGGACTATAGAGTTTTTTTATTAAGGTCAAAATATGGTGACCACTTCAGAAGTCTCATAGAGACCCCTTCATTTTGTAAAATCTGCTTAAAGAACAATCTAGCATAGTCTTCTTCCTGAGTTAAACTGATTAAAACATGTCTTTCATCCAACTAACCCACTCTCCATGCCCAAAGAAACTTTAAGCTTTCAAAGGACTTCCTAATGACTTTTATTTTAGGATGTCCTAGCTGAAACTTGACAATAAATGTATATTTGCACCCATCTGAGAGCCCATGGATATCATCCTTAGAGTAGAAAATGGCAAGTTTGCCACCTTTTCTACTAATGGGTTTGAAAATATGGTCAACACCCTCATGATATTATTAAGGAAAAACAAGTTCATCAAAATTTTTAACTGTCTCAAAGCCCTTGCCACAATGTCGGCAAAGGTTGCTTTAGCCCATTTTATATTAGTGTTCAATTCCAAAGCATTAGACTCTACCATTAGGAATGGATCAACAACACTTCACAACTACGTTACGAAACAAATATAATAGTAAAAATTTAAACTTAAATTCACCTAGGAAAAAGGAAAACCAAAAAAACACCAAACTCAAAGGAACTACCAGCCACCAGCACTCATAAACCAAATGGAAGGAGCTAAGAAATGCTAAGAACACACTACAACAAATGCCACAGTCATCCATTATGCAGAAACCATGACAGAGCACTAAGGGAACCCGCTGCCATTTTATGTATATATAATTTGTGTGTGTGTGTGTGTGTGTGCGTGAGTGTGTGTGTCTATATATATATANGCCCATAAAGACTAAATATCTTTGAGTTGATTGGCCTTGAACCTTAGATGAGGAGTCTCCAACTTATCACCATGAAGAAAGAGGGCAAGAGGGGTGGGAGGCCTTCTTGCAATAGAGGTGGAGTTAGCATAATGACCATGTCTGGCAAGCCAATTAGCAGGTTGGTTTCCTTCTCTGTATATAAAAGACATATAGACTTTAAACATCTTGTAAGGATTGCTAATTATCTATTTCCATTGCATACGATGCGAATAGGGTAGTTTCTCTGTGGTGAGGGGTGAGGAAAGTAATCAGTTGTAAATAGTCCACCTCAATCCACAATTTGTGCCATGCAACTTTTTGTGCAAAGGTAAGGGCCCAATAAATAGCAATAAGCTCAGCCTCTAGAGCATCATGGGCCTCAGTAGGAGCATGAAAGAATAACAAACATTTCTGAGAGGAATCTTTGAAAACCCCCCTGCCCCTGCACCCCATTCAGAAAAGCTATCATCAGTATTATTCTTCATGGTTTGTGGATCAAGAGGTTTCCAAATGATCTTCTCAATCTTGTATTGACTTTTAGTTACAGTAGTCTGAGGCAAGTTGATATTAGGGAAGTTTTTGAAATGAATCAGCTTGTTTAAGTAGGAAACACAGTTTCTAGTAACCTTATTGTGTTGAATAGTCTTGTCTTCATGTTTTCTACTGTTCTTGCACATCCACCAGAACCAAACCACAATAAAAGGAATGGACTAACCTTTTTTAGTTTTCCAACTGTGCCAACCACCTTTGAGACTGGACCAGTCCTTATCCATACCCTCAACTTTAATCTTAGTAAGGAGTGCTTTCCATACCTCTTGAGCAAACTCACATTTAAAGAACAGTTGATTATTGTCCTCTTCAAATCTCAGATAGAGATAACATCTAGAAGGCCCTCTTAATCCCTTCAGTATAAGGATATCATCTGTTGGCAGAAGGTTGTTGAAGAATCTCCAACAAAAGAAGGATATGGAAAGGGATAGATATTTGTTCCAAATGGCTTCACCCCAAGGGACTTGATCCCAACAGTAAAGTTTGTCATAGATGGCTTTTGTCAAGCTTTGGTTAGCATAACTATGCCAGATAATACTGTCTTTCTTGTCCTTATCAAAAAAAACCTTAGTGACTTTAGATAGGTGGGGCTCTTTTAGAATGGATTGGAGCTTAGTAACAGACCAGGAGTCCCCTTCCCAAAGATCACAAACAGAGAGTTGAGGGTTGAAGTCAGAGGGGGGAGGGGGCCCTAGCCAGTCTTTAGGACACCAATGGTCAAGCTAAATGTTCATTTGACCATTCCCCAAATCCAAAATGTACATATCTTAAGCAAGGTGTCTAATTTTAAGCATATTAGTCCAAATTCTGGAGTCTCCCAGCTTATTGGAGATGAGAGAAGGATGATGGCCTTTGTAGTATTTACCAATCATGAACCTAGCCCATAGGGAAGTTTTTGTTCTGAAATTAATCTGTGTGATTTGATGGAGTCCCTTGAACCCCATCCCACCTGCCATTATAGGTTTAGCTGCCTTTTGCCATGAAGCCCAGTGGAGCTGCTATCTTTGACCTACGCATAAGAATCTGTTAAAGACTCTGGAACTTAATTTGAGTGCTTTTCTTCTAGTAATTGGTTTGAAGAATATATGAAAGGAAGGAAGTTAGGATGCTTCTAAGAAGAGTAACTCTACCCCCATTGGACAGGAAATAATGTGACCCGCTAGATAAGGTTTTCAGAATTTTCTGAAGAACCACATCAAATTGGGTCAGCTTTGATCACCCCCAAGTGAGTTAGAACCCCAAATATTTTAAAAGGTCCTTAGCAATAGAAAAGCCAGTGTAATCTGAGACCCAATGTTTACAAATGGAGGATGCCCTCTTGTTAAATAAAAAGTGGCATTTAGTAGGGCAAAACTCCATCCCATAATAGTTCTGAAATTGTTTCAGACATTGATAGACTTTTTTTACCACTTTCTTATGAACATTAGAGAATATCATAATATTATCAGCATACATGAGGTGTGAAATAGCTATATTGGAATTATGATGAAATCTGGAGTAATGTTGGTTGAGAATGGTCCTGTAAAGCATTTTAGAGAAGTAATCCATAGCAATAATAAATATAGTGGGAGAGAGTGGGTCACTTTGTTTGAGCCCTCTGGTAGTAGTGAAAGAACCCCAGGCTTTTCCATTGATAAGAATAGAGTGTTTGTTATTTATGAGCCATCTGTGGATGAGTTTACTAAATTCAGGTTGAAATCCTCTAGCTGCAAGAATCCCCAAAATGAATTTATAGTCAATGGTGTCATAAGCTTTTTTAATATCTAATTTAGAAATTATATTTCCCCCTCTACAAACTTTATCCAAATCTAGAATGAGTTTTTGTGCCAGCAACACATTATCAGTGATAGATCTCCCTTTAATGAATGCAGTCTGGTTTGGGCAGATAATCCTGTCAAGATGAGGTTAAAGTCTTCCAACTATGATCTTGCTTATGAGTTTACTTATGACATATGTTAGGCTGATAGGCCTGAAGTGTTCCCAAGTCTTCTGCAGCTCTCCTTTAGGGGTAAGCACAATAGAAGTGTCTCCAAAATAGCTAGGGAGATTGACCCCCTTGAAGAAACTCCTTATTGCCTCAATTACCTCCTTCTTAATAACGTGTCAAGCTTTTTTGTAAAAGTCAGCAGTAAAACCATTAGGGCTAACTGCTTTTGAGTTATCAATGATGTTTAAGGCATCCCAAATTTCCTCATCAGAATGGGGTTCAGTGAGATTGAGCTGATTAGTGTAATTTAATTCTTTAGTAAAGTAGTTTTCATAGTCAGTATTAAGATCAGCTGAAGAGTTTCAGTAAGAAATTGTAGTACTCAACAACATCCAAAGCAATAAGATCATTGTCATTAATCCATCTACCCTCAATAGAGTAAATAAGTGTATGGTATTGCACTTCCTCTTGTAACTTATACAAGCATGGTAGAACATTGTGTTTCAATCACCTATAGTAAAGATGTTAATGGAAGCTTTTTATTTGAGAAACATATCTTGTATGTCAATAGCATTAAGCAAATTAGTCTGGGCAGTAAGCAAATCAGTCTCAGTGGCAGTATTATTTTGAACAACAACTTCTAGTTTCTCGACTTCCTTTTCAATAGATAAGGCATTGGAGAAAACATTCCTAAAAGTCTCCCAACCCAACTTCCTCAAAGCTTTGATAGTTTTTTTATGAAGAAGGCTGAGCTTGATGAAAGGGTCAGAATGATCAATACCCATCCAATTAGGAGCAACACTGCTGTTGAAAAGGGGGTGAATGGACCACATATTAAGGTACCTGAAAGGGGGATGATATGTGGTAGTGTTAGGGGAAGTAATGGATATAAGAAGTGGTCTTTGATCAGAACCACCGAGGGTTAAGTGAGTAACAAAGGTTAGGAGGTAGTGTTTATGCCAGTAGTCATTCACTAGCACCCTGTCAAGTCTTTCCCACATAAGACCCCTTTTCCAAGTTAATTTAGGAACCTAGTATCCCAAGTCAAACAATCCAGCTTGCTGAATTTAGTCATTGAAGAAAGTAATTTTGGACAGATTGGGAGTTCTCCCTCCAGATTTCTCTGCTGCAGTAGTGATACAATTGAAATCTCCCCCTACCAACTAGGGAGAGTTCATATTTGTGCTGATGTGATGTAAGCCCTCCCAAAGCTCTTGTCTATCTACTTTGAGACTTTCAACATATATAAAGGTTGCATACTCCAGATGTCCTTGAACTAGAAGTGAAAGATGTATGAACTATGGATGCTCAATAAGAATGCTCCACTGTATTTCTTTCCTACAAAAGAACCAAGTTTTATTATTCTTGTTAGAATAGTGAGAAAAACCATGGAATTTGTTAATAATTCTATGGGAGTTTTGCTGAACCATTGGTTCAAGTATAGAAAAACTCCATAGTTTATATTTTTTGTTGAGATAAATCAGCCTTCTTAAAGACTGTGGATGGGCAATGCCCTTATATTCCAACACAGCATGTTAATCATTGAGGGGATTGAAATGGTGGAAAGGCTGAGATCTTGATCTGGTCCTTCCTCTAGAAGGAGGAGGTCCTCCAATCTTTAGAACACCTGTGCTCACATTACTTCCTTCTTTTAAATTCTGAACTTTTGATAGTAACTTTTTCTTCCTCTTGGATTTCTATGTTTGTCATTCCTCTTCCAATAGGAGTTTCATTTCAGCTATGTCTTTCTTCTCAGGGGCTTCTATGACTGGAGTATCTTTCTAGTTAATCTCCCTAGATGCCTCATCTACATCTAGTGAATCAGTTAGGGGGTTATAATAGTTAATTGATTCTCCTCCTCCTTGAAGTGTCTGAGGGATAAGTTAGTGGGAGCAGTGGAGCCAGAAGGAGTCTTGAGCTTCTGGGTGTGTCCAACATATCCTCCAAATTCCCAATTGGAGAGGGTTCCACACAAAATGTAGGCTATGGGGGAGAAAGTTGATTAATCCTTTCCTGAGTTGACACATTCTTCTTTGGGGGAGGGTGAAGCCCGAAGCATCTATCCTTGGTGTGTCCAAACATCTTGCAATGGTAATAATAATATGGTTTTTGTTCTAAAACCACATTCTTCCAGAACCTCTCATTATCAGTACCAATCCATAGCTTTTTAATTTTAGGGAGGGTTACATCTCTTTCTATAAGGTATCTAGTTAGAGCAGATCTAGCTTTATTATATGTAAGAGCTTCAACCTTTAGGGGTCTCCCTAATGCACTTGCAATATTGAATAAAGCGTTGAGATTAAAGTCGTGAATTGGGAGGCTAGGTAATTTAAACCATAGAGGAACTATAAGAGGTTACTTACTAGGATCAAAATAGTATCCCTTCAAAATTTTCATGGTGGTGCCTCCAATTTGAGGAGCTTGTTTTGCAAACAATCTTGCATAGTCTTCCTCCCCTAAAATTTGGATAAGAAGATGCCTGCCATCTAGTATTCCAATCTGCCAATCTCCATTGAATTTTAAAGAAGCGAAGTAATTCCTGACTAATTCCATTTTAGGGTGGCCTAGAAGAAATTTTCCTACCAAGGTAAATTTCACTTTTTCATTCAGGATGTGAATTTCTTGTGGTGAGAAATAAACTGCTGGTTCTCCTTCCTTATTGCCCAAAGGATGAAAGCAAGGGTTGCTACCCTTCCCTGCAGCTGTGTCATGGAAGTTCTGTGGAAAGACTAAGTGATCAGGATCACTAAGAGAAACAGTGGACTTGCCCACCACCCCAGCATAAGTGGCCTTAGCCCACTGAGCATCTATTACAATGAAAATGGGGGTAGCCATAAACACCAGGAGAACAAACCTAAAATCAGAAGCAGCAACAAATAACAATAAAGTCAGGAAAAGCATGTGTGTGCTCTAGAAAGGCCAGAACACACAGTAGAGTCGAAACCAACTGTACACACAGCACAAGAGGGGAAGTGGTTTTCTCCAAAAGAGGCAGAAGAAGCAGGTCAAAACCAGAAGAAACCAATGGAACAGTAGAAGAAAGCCAAAACCAGAAGAAACCAATGGAACTGTAAAACCCACCAAAGTATCAAGGAAACGAGTCCAAGAAGCTGACTCCCAAATAAAAAGGAGACAAGAAGAAGCACCCTTGAGAAGTAGTTGCAGCACCTCTGAAACCCCCCCAGCAGAGCTCCTTCTCCTATAGTCGCCAGCATCATAAATATATATATATATATATATATATATATATATATATATATA
>JXCR01148095.1:2073-13693 GCA_002079205.1 Phalaenopsis hybrid cultivar
CTAACTAGTCTAACTCACTATCGAAACACACATGCAGATGCAAGTACAAACATATGACATACAAAATCATCAATCATGCAAATGACAAACTCAAGTGCAGATATGTGCACCCTCCAAAGCTCTAAGACGTAACTCCAATTATTTTATTAGAGCACTTTCTTTTAAATATTATGTAATTCGAAAACAAAACATTTAGCAAAAATTTGACTCTTTTATTTTACTAAAATACCTTAAGTTCAAGGGCCAATTTAATTTGCACCATTTAATTTGGAGGAAAAGAAATACAATGTAAAATAGTACACTGTAATTAAAATATAATATTTTTGGAATATTTTGAAATAATTTGGTTTAACAAAAAATAAATACAGGAGTATACATTTTTATATTCGATTCAAAGAAAAATGAAATTAATATAAAAAATTGTCGAAGGTGATACAAGGCCGGTGATTGAAAAAAAAAAACTTACGTATTTTGTTCGGGCGCAGAGCTGCCTCCGGACAACGATTGTGATGCACTAATCACTGCTGAGGAAAAAAAAACCTTCGCGGTCAGTGCATTGTGGTTGTCGTTCGGACGCAGCAGCATCCGGACTACATACACAAGTTGTTTTCTGACGATTGGCGGTAACAATCCCTTGAGGCGATTATAAAAGCTATAATTTATAGTGTATTTAAAAATATTATCCAAATCTTACAAATTTTAAATAAATCAGCTTTGAATTACATGATGAATTTCACATTTAACAAAATAATAATTTGTTATAGCTACCGCACCTAGTTTATCAGTAGATTATTCAATAAGTTGTCGCTGACCCAAGCAGACCCTTGAAAGGAAAATAAATTTTTAATATATTTATGATTTTAATATTCAGTGAACAAACTAAATATTATTTTGTTCGAGCTATAGTTTTTTCGGGCATTTACATACATACCAAATAGTTCTTTTATATTTACATATCTAGCAAAAAAAAGTGCTATAAACATAAATATCAAGGTTTAGGTGTCAAATTTGTAAATAAATAAGAATTGTGTGGTATGTTTTAAAATTCCCCCTTTAATTGATTATATTAAATAATCCAGACGTAGAGAGGTAGTATTACTTTATGGGCTGGTCAATTTGACGCGGGAGGATGATATTTGGAGACACGGCTAAGCTTCAAATGAGCGGGTCAAAGTATGGTGTGTGCTGAATGAAGTCAGCTAGGCATATAACATCATTAATTTAATGCGAGGCAACATGGACATGTTAATCACTTCATTGTTGTAATAAATTTTCCATGAAGCAAGCCAACCCCAATAGGAGCTTGATCTTACACTCCTTCAACTCCAAAGAAATTAGCAAGATAATCATGAGATGAAAGAGTCTAGAAAAGAGCAGATGGAGGAGATCAATCCAATTAACTCTACAGAGTCCACCACATTCTCGAGAATATTAGAAGTAAAAGCTCCGAAGAGAACTTAAAAAAAAACTAGAAAGATCTAGGGTTATGGATATATATAACAGAATGATGTAGAACTGTTTAGAAACTAGGTTATGCTAATACAATCTAGAAGATTCCTTTAGTCTTGGAGGAGACTATAAATAAGAATCATTCCCCCTCATTTGGATTCATTGAAAGTTATTAACCATTCAAGTGTTGTAATCACTCTTTCTTAGTGATGTGTTTCTTTCTACTCTTCTTCTTAAAGTGTTTTGTGCTTACAAGCTCAAGCGTTGTGATGGCTAATTTAATGTCAAGAAAGAGTACTAAAGTCGCATGGGTGACTTAAAATAAGTTAGTCCATGACATTGAGCTTGTTTTTTAAAACTATCTTCGAGCTCGTGTGAGAGCTAGATTTTAGTATTTATAATAGTTTCAAAGTTTGATTTTTTTCGTTTAGAGTCAGCGCGCCTGAAGTGAGGCTTTTTTAGACTCTTCTTTTTGATTCCAACCAATATGTTACAATTTCGAGCATGTGTTTAAGTTTAGTTAGTTTAAAATTATTATTGTTTAAGCATGATTTGAGCTCAACTTGCTTGTCAATTAAATAAGCTTTATTGAGTTTATTAACAATCAACGTTATAGAGCAGCTTGTTAAGTGCCTGTCCAAATCTAATCGGGCCAATTAATAAACAATCTATTAGCTTAAAAGACGATGTCAATCAATAAAAATATTAATTAAGCATAAGAAATGGAATGCAGCTAGTGTTCACGATAAATACAAATCCATGATAGAAAAGATAAATATAATCACATATTAAATAAATTTATTAATAAATTTTGAATATTTTTATTATTTTTTAATCAAGCTTAATGATTGTATTCATAAGCTTCAAATGATATTAGCTTTTTAAATTTGTCCATTCATTAATTGAGTATGATTAATTGATAAAATGATTATAATGAGCTCTAANAGTATTTCTTTCTACTCTTCATCTTAAAGTGTTTTGTGCTTACAAGCTCAAGCGTTGTGAGGGTTAGGCTAATTTAATGTCAAGAAAGAGTACTAAAGTCGCATGAGTGACTTAAGATAAGTCAGTCTGTGACATTGAGCTCGCTTTTTAAAACTATCTTCGAGCTCGTGTGAGAGTTAGATTTTAGTATTTATAATAGTGTCAAAGTTTGATTTTTTTCATGTAGAGTTAGCGTGCCTGAAGTGAGGCTTTTTTAGACTCTTCATTTTGATTCCAACCAATAAGTTACAATTTCGAGCACGTGTTTAAGTTTAGTTCGCTTAAAATTATTATTGTTTAAGCATGATTTGAGCTCAACTTGCTTGCCAATTAAATGAGCTTTATCGAGTTTATTAACAATCAACGTTATAGAGCATCTTGTTAAGTGCCTGTCCAAATCTAATCGGGCCAATTAATAAACAATCTAATAGCTTAAAAGACGATGTCAATCAATAAAAATATTAATTAAGAACAAGAAATGGAATGTAGCTAGAGTTCACAATAAAAACAAATCCATGATAGAAAAGATAAATATAATCGCATATTAAATAAATTTATTAATAAATTTTAAATAATTTTATTATTTTTTAATCAAGCTTAATGATTGTATTCATAAGCTTCAAATGATATTAGCTTTTTAAATTTGTNCTAATCACTTCATTATTGTAATAAATTTTCCATGAAGCAAGCCAACCTCAATAGGAGCTCGATCTTACACTCCTTCAACTTCAAAGAAATTAGCAAGACAATCATGAGATGAAAGAGTCTAGAAGAGAGCAGATGGAGGAGATCAATCCAATTAACTCTACAAGAGTCCACCACATTCTCGAGAATATTAGAAGTAAAAGCTCAGAAGAGAACTTAAAAAAAACCTAGAAAGATCTAGGGTTATGGATATATATAACAGAATGATGTAGGACTGTTTAGAAACTAGGCTATGCTAATACAATCTAGAAGATTCCTTTAGTCTTGGAGGGGACTATAAATAAGAATCACNTATAATCTATCCCCTTCTGCTGCGAAAATCCCTTTGCAACCAGTTGAGTCTTGAACTTTTCCCCTTCTTTTTCTGATACTGTTGGTTTCCTTTTGTAGACCCATTTGCACCCAATAGCCTTCTTTCCCTCTCGAAGTTGAACTAGCTCCCAAGTGTGATTTTTCTGCAAAGACTTCATCTCCTCAACCATTGCAGGAAGTTGAACTAGCTCCCAAGTGCGATTTTTATGCAAAGACTCCATCTCCTCAACCATTGCAACCCATCCATTTTTCTTTCTCTTGACTAGTGATAGCTCCTTGAAAAATGGCTGGATCATCAGTACTGATGAGAAGTGCACATGAGGCTAAGTCTTCATAACCCAATCTGCTAGGAGGCCTTACATTGGTGCGGCTCTGTCTATCTCTGGCTAGATTGTAATTCTGCAGATCATCTGGAATAGAATCACCAGGTGTTGGATTTGAACTTTCACCTCTCTCAGAAGCTACTGGTTGTTGCTCTAAATCCATCTGCACTGCATCTGAACTGGAATTGTTCCCTGACACCCTGTCTTGATTCTGCTGTAACATAAACTGCTCATCAAAAACTGCATCTCTGCTGATCACCATCTTNTTTGAGTGTATTAAATGTCTTCCAAATTTTATATTTATGATCAAAATGAGTGGCTCGACAAATTTGCTTTTGGAAAAATGTAGCAACACAAAATTTTGAAAACTTCAATTTAAATGATGGAGTGTGATATTAAGAATATTATACTAGATAAATAGATAAAGAGAAAGAAATACCATGTTATAATAGATTCAATCACTAAATAAAATATTTCATAAGTTATGTTGACACGAGCCAAAAGATTTTTTTTTTTCATGTAGAGGATTGTAGAAAAACTTAGGAGATGAAGACTTATAATATTACAAAAAGAAGTTTTTTGCCTCAGATCCTGGACTACAGTAAGAACTACTATCAAAGTGGGATTTCGAGCCTGAATTTTGCGCTATGTGATGGACCTATAACACTCGAACTTATCTAAGGTTGAGACTATAATGAACTTATAATTCTACCTGGAAAGGATAACTTGCTAAACCCATTTAATTGCTTAATAATCATGAAGTCAAGTCTAATAAAACATAAAATAGATGAAGGTATTATTTCTTTAGATTGAATATTTATTTTTTAATTTGGGGTTTATTTTCAAATTAATGTGTGCTTTCAATTAAAGTGATTAACATTCTGAAGTTTTTAATTATTTCAAATTTCGGATGTGCTATTCAAGTTTTGATGTCTAACAACCTTTAGTCACCGAGATCCAACTCTCATTTTACTATTAATTTGATCTCTATTATGAACATAAGACACAAAAAACTTAGATATTAAATAACTATAATGAAAAGAGAATTATTTATCAAAATAACTAACTATTATGCTTATGCTAATAATTATTGATATATACTACATTTTAATTTTTTTCAAAGGATTGTAATCTATAAAATGGAATTAAACTATAATTTATAATAAATTAACCATAAAATATGAAATAAACAAAGTAGCAAAACAATGTCCATATTTATGATTTCTTTTAGACAATCACTATAAATGAATATATATTTTTAATTTCATCCTACAATAGCAACCATGAGAAAACATGACAAAATTTTAACAAAAAGAATAATAGATCTAAATTAAACAATTGCTACAAAGGCTATTTTATAGGTGCTACCATTTTGGATTTAAAAAGTATTATATACAGGAGTAAAGCTTCCCTTTTTATGTATAACAAAGCATGATGAGTTGACTCATACGGATAAAACATGATTACAACTTGATGAGTTTGATGTCTTCAAATAAGGCCTCAACCCAAACGAAACTTTAATATTTATAGTGCCAAAATGGCTCAAGTCCATGTCCAAATGGTCTAGCCAATGTATTTTGTGGTTAGATAGCTTGTGTTTAACTTTCAATGGTTTATTGTTTGTCATCAATCCACTAGCAATAAATTTGAATCATTTAAGAGGCCCCTTAAGCTATAAAGGTATTATTCTAAGGTTGTGCATATCATTCATTGAATATAAAAACATACTCAAATTGACCCTATTAATAAGAGGTACTTAAGGAAATACTACTTTTAGCTATATAATTATCAAGCCACAATTTAGTTGAACTAAGCCTTGATTATCAGAATATAAAGTTCATCTTACATCAATATGACTCAGTCTACTTCATAAAAACCTTAAAATTATAAATTGTGTCAATGTGATTGGATCTGGGTCATCAAACGTAGAGTTTGATGTTTAGGTTTCATATTTGAGTTCATAAAATTGACATTCACCTATCAAAACAAAAATGCAATTGATACTTTCAATAGTGCCAATAATACTATTCTATTCAGGGTCANCAAAGTTCATCTTACATCAATATGACTTAGTCTACTTCATAAAAACCTTAAAATTATAATTTGTGTCAATGTGATTGGATCTGGGACATCAAACGTAGAGTTTGATGTTTAGGTTTCATATTTGAGTTCATAAAATTGGCATTCACCTATCAAAACAAAAATGCAATTGATACTTTCAATAGTGCCAATAATACTATTCTATTCAGGGTCAAATTAGGTATGCAATGATATGACTTCCAAAACAAATGATGTCTATCAATAGGTCCTACATCAAACAAAATCCTAGAATAATGTCCCATTTATTATCATTTTATAATGTTTTAAAGTTCTGCAATTCTCAGTTATGCCAAAAGATTTAGTCACAGACTAAAGAAATATCTAAAATCGCATTTTTCCTCACTACACAATCAAATTCAATTAACATAACCTAAAATTATTCATCATCAACTCGATATAAATAATCAAGCTCAATCAACTAGAAATTAAAAGCAAATTAAAAACTTTCTTTAGTACGGGTTACAAAGTTGTATTCCTAAGAAAACTGGGCAACCAAATCACCGTAACCCTAAATAAATTTTGGGTTATAATCACCTAATAACAAGGAAAATTCAAAAACAATGAGTATCTTAGAAAAATAAAAGAGATATTTGCAACTTTTAGNCATAACCCTAAATAAATTTTGGGTTATAAACACCTAATAACAAGGAAAATTCAAAAACAATGAGTATCTTAGAAAAATAAAAGAGATATTTGCAACTTTTAGGGTATGTATGCAAATTCCTAACACCTAAAGTTTGATATTTACATCTATAACTCTTAGGAATAAAAAACTTATGCATGAAAAGGTGTATTTGATGTTTAACATGTTAATAAGCATGATATTTTGGTTGTGACTTTNCGCAAATTTCTAACACCTAAAATTTGATATTTACATCTATAACTCTTCGGAGTCAAAAACTTATGCATGAAAAGGTGTATTTGATGTTTAACATGTTAATAAGCATGATATTTTGGTTGTGATTTAAATTTTTGAGTGTTATACATATAAATATAAAAAGTTTTGGTATTAGATATATAAATAAATAAGAATTAGGTCGTATATATATTTAAATACATTAAAAAAAATCAAAATGGCCGAAAAATAATCTCAATGAGGACCAAATTGGTCAAGCAAGCTATATCTATAAGACAATAATTTAAATTTCATTAAGCATCCATTGGATCATTTCATATTTATGCCTTTGTGGCACCAATGGTGCCAAAAGCATCAATGAATAGCAANAATTAGCACCAAATTGGTCAAGCAAGCTATATCTATAAGACTATAATTTAAATTTCATTTAGCATCCTTTGGATCATTTCATATTTATGCCTTTGTGGCACCAATGGTGCCAAAAGCATCAATGAATAGCAATAAAAACCTTTTCTCATTATTTTATATATATATTTTTTAATTAATATAAAATAAATAATTAAAAAATTGTCATTTAGACTTGTAGATCATCCATAATTTATAAGATTAAAAATTAATTTATGTAGGAATTTAGATTTATTTTACTTTTATTTTTTTTATTTTAAAAAATACAGCTATTTGTTTATCCCATTTTTTATTCTTAAAGTAAACTATTTTTAATTATTCAAAATACTTAAATATTATTTTATTTTTTAAGAAAATTATTATTACTATTAATTATATTTATTTTTTACTTAAAAAAATAAATAAAATAAAATAAAGCAAATGGGGGCATAGGTAGATCGGAGTCTGAATCACTACGACTTAGGCTCATAGTCAAGAAATGCTTGCGAAATAAATGCGCCTAGAAATCATAGACGGACACCACATGCAAGATGCATGCGGTGTCCGATCCTGACCGTAAATCAGGTGATCTACGGTCAGGATGTATTTCGTGGGCCCCACCTACAAATTTTTTTTAAAAAAAAACTGAAATATATCCTGACCGTAGGCCACCGTGATCTACGGTCAGGATCGGACACCACATGCAGAGCCGTACGCAATATTTCTCCCGCTAAAGCATCCATAATTGCGAAAATGTTTGGATTTGGCATTTACGCGTCGCACAGTTTTATATTTCTCATGTTAAATTTACATATATGCCATTATGTGAAATAAGTATTTTATTTTAAAAAATTAAGTAAAAATGATATTTTTATTGTGACGACATTAAAGATTTAAATGCTATGCACATAAATATAAAATTTTAGATTTTAATATGTACAAAAAAAATTATGTGGTATGTATGTAAATGCCCCTTTTTTAATTTCATAAAAAAATAAGTTGAAAAAATCATCGTTTATTGGCTTATTTGCGCATGAATTAAGNGTTAGATATGTACAAAAAAAATTATGTGGTATGTATGTAAATGTCCCTTTTTTAATTTCATAAAAAAATAAGTTGAAAAAATCATCGTTTATTGGCTTATTTGCGCATGAATTAAGCCATAAAATAGAAAATAAATGTTTAATAAAACATAATTTTATTTTATGAAATAAACATTTGATATGAACGCAATTTTATCAAATGAAGCTGGTAAGAGTATGATAAATTTCTAAACATAGTCATGTTACATGTTAGAAATATCACGACGGTATGGTGGGAATTTAACGTCTTAGGATTGCACCCACATCTAAAACACACAAAAAGAAAAAGAAAAATCATGAGAGAATATAGCCTAAGTACATAAGTTAGCTCTTTAATTGGAGTAGAGAATACGAGATTACCGGATTATGTCGAAAGTATCACTGTTTTAAAATGACTTGACATGTATANGATCTAAAACACACAAAAAGAAAAAGAAAAATCATGAGGGAATATAACCTAAGTACATAAGTTTGCTCTTTACTTGGAGTAGAGAATACGAGATTACCGGATTATGTCGAAAGTATCACTGTTTTAAAATGACTTGACATATATANTGAACGTAATTTTATCAAATGATGCTGGTAAGAGTATGATAAATTTCTAAACATAGTCATGTTACATGTTAGAAATATCACGACGGTATGGTGGGAATTTAACGTCTTAGGATTGCACCCACATCTAAAACACACAAAAAGAAAAAGAAAAATCATGAGAGAATATAGCCTAAGTACATAAGTTAGCTCTTTAATTGGAGTAGAGAATACGAGATTACCGGATTATGTCGAAAGTATCACTGTTTTAAAATGACTTGACATGTATAATTGTATAAGGGATAGCTGAGGCCAACTTTTGTGGTTTGATTACAATAATTGTGGCGGGGCTATAACCGTTCTCAACTATAGAAGTCGTAGTCGTTGCCTGTAACAGTCGTAGTAGACATGTCGAAGCTATAACTGAAGGTTATAATAGTGGTAATGGCCACAAAAGCTGCAGTTAATTGTTATCAACGACAGTAGTAGGGCTACCAAAAGCGTAGTTAGTTGTAATNGAAGCCGAAGCTATAACTGAAGGTTATAATAGTGGTAATTGGCCACAAAAGCTGCAGTTAATTGTTATCAACGACAGTAGTAGGGCTACCAAAAGCGTAGTTAGTTGTAATAATTGTTGGTGGTGGCTGAAAAGAACATTTGGCGCTCGGTTGTGAACTCTAGTGACCGATGACAACCGCCAAAACTTCGAGTGTTAAATTTCAGTAGTTAGCTCACTCACTTCTCTTCTCAGTTCTTGAAGTGAACAATGATGGCCTATTTATTTTAGATTAACATTTAAGTAAATTTACTCAGAATCTTAAAACACTCCAATGAATGGTTCACATTGATTCTCTTGGTCAAAGGTCATTTTTTCAATATCTAAGTTTNCCACTCACTTCTCTTTTCAGTTCTTGAAGTGAACAATGATGGCCTAAGTAAATTTACTCAGAGTCTTAAAACACTCCAATGAATGGTTCACATTGATTCTCTTGGTCAAAGGTCATTTTTTCAATATCTAAGTTTCTTAATGAGTTTAGAATTGAATTGATATTTTGCTCGGACTCCTCTCGTCAAGCCCCTCAAATTGACCATAAGCATTCCAAATTTTGAGATTGTTTAGCCTTCTAATTGATACATCAAAGCCTTTGACTATCGCTTCAATTTTTTTTTTTATTTTGGCTCAATTGGATTCGAATCGGATCACTTTCGACATGGTTGAGTTTGTCTTATCAAATGCTTAGCTTGACTATAAAGTTGATGAAAACAATGCTCGAACAATCTTGAATTTGAATTTGTAATATTTTTTTTTTCTCAAAATGCATCGAAATTCATGTCTGACGATAAATATTCATCGATGACACATCAAACACAGTCTCTACTTGATGGCCAACAAAAATACGAAATAGCATCATGCGCAATGCATATGAAATAGCATCATGGTCGCAACCTCGTATGTGCAACCGAGGATGGCTACATTAGTCTTTTTCTTAAAAGGAGAAAGTGGNTTTTTTTATTTTGGCTCAATTGGATTCGAATCGGATCACTTTTGACATGGTTGAGTTCGCCTTATCAGATGCTTAGCTTGACTATAAAGTTGATGAAAACAATGCTCGAACAATCTTGAATTTGAATTTGTAATATTTTTTTTTCTCAAAATGCATCGAAATTCATGTCTGACGATAAATATTTATCGATGACACATCAAACACAGCCTCTACTTGATGGCCAACAAAAATACGAAATAGCATCATGCACAATGCATATGAAATAACATCATGGTCGCAACCTCGTATGTGCAACCGAGGATGGCTACATTAGTCTTTTTCTTAAAAGGAGAAAGTGGCACAACCTTAAGTCAACCTACGAGACAAAAATTGAACGAAAGGTCGAGGAGGTAATAAGGGATGGTTGAATGCTTCTCATATTGGAGGTGGATGTAGCAAAATCATAGGATAATAAATGGGATGCTGAAATGTCAAAGAGTAAACAAAGGATGATTTAATTCTCCATAAGCATAAGCCAACATGATTCCTAAAATGTCACATGTAGTGATAAAAGAACATCAAGTGGTCCTCAAAGCTCTTTCAGAGGTTCTAAATGTCTTAGATGGAGTAAATAGGAGTTTCTTTAAACTATGATGGATGTATTTTGTTTTTTATTTAAAATATGGATATTATGGAGGTGCACTTTCTCGTGTTTGGCATAACTTCAGTTTGTATGTATTTTCAAAAAATTATGGTGGGAAACCGTGTTTTGCAGTATGATTTTGTAGTCTGTTAAAAAAAAAGTATAATATTCACTGTAATTTTTTTAACAATAATTTCTTCTTCAACAGTTTCACAACTACTTATAAACAATTGTAGCTGTCCCAAACAGACGCTTAGCTGCATATTCCTGTAACGGACAATAAGCTTGCATATAAATTCAAAATATCTATGCATGCCTTTGACAAATTCATAATGTGTGAAGCACACCAAAGACAAATAAAAAAATAAATAAATAGCTTTATAAATTGAATAAAAACGTGAAAGCCCAGCTTGAATGACCACATGCTTCCATGAGTCTACTCTGTCAAATATTCTCCGAGCTGCAACTGAGCAAAATTCCAAACCTACAAAGAAAAAAAAGTGCATTTACATTCATACCACATAAGTTTTAAATGTCTGTATAAAATCTAAATTTTTAATTTTTGTATTGGAAGGTTTACATACATACCACTTAATTCTTATGCATTCACATATCTAGCACCTAGCTACTGTTCAAAATTTACGTGTATGTAGGGGTGTAAACGAGCCGAACACGAGCGAGCCCACGCTCAGCTCGTGTTTCGCTTGTTTATATTTCGAGCTCAAAAAATGTGTTCGTGTTCGGCTCGTTTGCTTAGCGAGCCGAAC